>JAOEGS010012506.1:53242-67667 GCA_025447755.1 Corythornis vintsioides | reverse complement strand
CTTCACAGCTGTTTATTATGTCTTATCAACATGGGTTGTTCACTGACAGTAAATCATGAGCTTTCTCTGTGAGAAAGCTCTCCACATGGACTTGAGAGAATCACAGAATGCCATTATGTTAGGGGTTGGAAGGGATCTCTGGAGATCATCTTGTTCAACTCCTCAGCTAAAGTAGGGTCACCTTGAGCAGGTAACCCAGGATTGCATTGCCCAGGTGGGTTTGGAATCTCTCTGGAGCAGGAGACTCCACAACTTCTCTGGGCAGCCTGTTCCAGGCTCTTCCACTCTCACAGGAAAGAAGTTTTTTCTTATGCTGAGTTGGAACTTCTGTTGTTTCAGTTTGTGCCCATTGACCCTTGACCTGTCACTAGGCACCACTGAAAAGAGTCTGGCCCCATCCTCTTTACCCTTGCACTTTATCTATTGATCAGCATTGATCAGATCCTCTCTCATCCTTCTCCAGCTAAACAGCCCCAGGTCTCTTAGCCTTTCCTCAGCACAGAGATGCTCCAGTCCCCTCAGCATCTTTGTAGCCTCTGCTGGACTCTCTCCAGTAGGTCCCTGTCTCTCTTCAACTGGAGAGCCCAGAATTGGACACAATACTCCCGATGTGCCCTCACCAGGACAGAGCAGAAAGGGAGGAGAACCTCCATCAACCTGCTGGCCACGCTTTTCTTAATGCACTCCAGGAGACCATTGGCCTTCTTGGCTACAAGAGCTCATTGCTGAGAAAGGGAAAGGCAACAGTTGCAAGGAACAAGCTACAGGCAATATACTACATTACATCATATCACATCATATAATATATCATGTAATTTATTACATTATATCATATATTGAAGAGTGATAGAGCTGCACCAGTTGTTCATGCTATATATCTCTCATTTTCCTGAGTATAACCAGAGAGCTTTTATCTCTGTAATACCCAAATCCATCTAGACCTGGGTATGTCAGTGTCTGGGCTGCACAGATCCAGCCAAGCACAAAACACCACTGCAAAGGTGCTCTGTGAAGAGACAGTAGGTTTTTGAAGGTCAGGATGGGGATCTGCTTGCAGCATATTTCAGGGCTTTTCCCAGCACCCTTTTGCACTGCAGCTATCAGCTCCTGTCACAACCCTTGGTTTAGGGCCCCATGTTCTTACAAATGGGGGGGGCTGCCTAAAGGCAGGTGGGTGTTGGTGATACAGGGTGCCCAACCTGCGTGCACTCAGTGGCAGGGTGCAGGCTTTGCACAGCCCTCACACCAGTTCCAGGAGGCAAATGGCTTCCTGCAGACTCACCCACAGCATCTCACCAGGATATAGCAAAGCCCAAAAGAGCAGGGAGGTGGAGCAGCCTCTGCAGGCTCTCAGCTTTCTTTGGCTTTCCCATTTTCCAGAGCATGGCACAGGGATCCATACATTGCCAGTCTTTGCTGCCACTGCCTTTCCTACTCCTCCTGTCCCAAATTGCCTGCAATGAAGTTTATTCTCCTGTTCCAGGGTTCAGTGTGTTATCTTCAATCTTACTGATAAGAACAGTATTTTTTTACACTGTTCCATAACTGCCTGTAACCTGTATGAGTGAAATAAAAAACTTTACTGTCTATAGGGAGCTACATCTAATAAGACACAGGGATGCCCTTAAATTGGTTCTATTCTAGCCTCTATTCTTCCAGTCTCTATTTACCCTTCCCTTTTCTCTGCCTGTGATCTGTGTGTCCTTCTCTTACTTGATAGACAGACTTTTTCAAACAATTCCTCTTTTTCAGCTTTCTCTCACCATTGTCACCTACATTACTGAAAATCAAGCTTTCTTTGTTATTATGTGCTGTGCCCTGTTCCTTCTCAATTTGGAGAAGTCAAGTTCATGTGCTGCAGCTGCAGAACAAGCATTGCTCATGGGACCAGTCTTTCTCTGGGCAAGGGGACTGGTTGATTACTGCTTCATGAAGAACTGGTGTCTATGGCCCAGTTGTAGAATCTCTCAATATGGTGGGAAACAACTAATTTGGGCATCCCAGATGATGTAAGGAAAGAATTCTTGGAGACCCTGTTTTCAAGAAATGGCTTTTATTCAGAAGCAACATTTGCTGTTCTGATGTAACCCATGGGACTTGGTGCTCCCCTGCATCACACATACATTTCTTATTTTGGAAAAGTTAACATAAAATAGAGCTGGTTTGTTCTAGGATGCTGGAGGAGAAGTGGGAACATACAGAGCCTCCCAGCTATCAGGATACAGACATTTTTCTGAGAACAACTTGCATTGTGTGTCAATGAAATTTAACCTAGGACCTAAACACACAGCGCCCTTGAGAACAATAAAAGGTCTTTCACTGTCTTGTGAGTGCTGGGTCACAGTCTGATACAGAGGATCAGTCCAATGTACCTGCTCTGAGGACCAGGAGCACTGTGACAGCTGGAGGTGGCTGCATTTGTAGCTTTCACCTGTCTCAGCAGAATAGCTGCCGTGCTCTTAAGGCAAAGGGCATTATAGACACTATTCATGTACAGAAACAGGTCAGCAGGGAGCAGGGTATGATCACAGCCTCACAGAAGTCAGCAGCTAAGCTCTTGCTGGCTTCCCCATTACTCGGACTTTTCCTAGAGACCCTGTCAGTGAGAGATGAGAGCAGAAGAGGAGCTGCGTGGCTTTCAGCCTGACTTTGTTTTTAGTATTGAGCAGAATTGCTGCTGTAGAGGTTGCACAAATAAGGTCTGTCTGCCAAGCATGTTGGGCAGGGAGAGGCTATCAGAAGGTGCTTGAGGTGAAGGGGACACTGGTGAAGAGTTCAGGGGTGGAGATGCTGCCCCAAACAGGTCAGAACAGAGACAGGAGAGCATTTCCACAGAAAGAAAGGGGTTAGCTGACTGTTATGGATGTACTGGTACTGCAATAGCACCAAACAGAGCAGATGGAAACAAAGCAAGGAAATTCAGAGCAGCAGCTTCCCCAGTGCAGATCTGCCTGTAGGCATGTTGGGTTCCTTGTTCTTGGCACTGCAGCCAAGGGATGATGTCACTTGCAGGCACAGGGACACTTCCCAAGACTGGGGCCATTAATTTTAGAGTAGCAGCAATGTCCTAGCTACAGGCTTGTCCTGGTTTCACTGAGGCAGAATCCCAGGACAGCCATGGTAAGCAGGGTTTTAGCAGTTGGGAGTCAACCAGGAGTTTAGGATGGGAGGAAAAAAACCTGGTGCAGCTGCCCCAAGCTGGTTCACAGGTGTATCCTGTACCACTCAGTATAACAGGGGAAGTTTGGTGAGGGTGGGGTTTCTTGCTCCTTCTCTTTTTTTTTTTTTTTTTTTTCTGCTGAAGGGTTCACTCATCATTTTGTTCCTGAGGATTCTTTCCTATGCATTTTGACTGCTGTACATTCACTGGGCTGAGTGTAAGTGTATACTTTATATTGGCACTGATATTAATACTAGTTTGGCCGTTTCATTAAATCTGTTCTCATTTCAACCCACAGCTCTCCTTTCTTTTTCCCTGTTCCCCTTCTCAGAAGAGGAGGGATCACTGGGTGGTAGAACAACAGCTATTGTTTAGCTGCACGTATGGGCTAAACGTAGAAAAGGCTATACCTCCCTGATTGTCCTAAGGATGTGGACAACTGTGACTCTGTAGGTGAAGTGTGTGTAACCCAGTTTCTTGGAGTTGTGTTATGTGCAATACCAGAAAATGGGACGCATAGTCAACATGCAGTGACACAGCCTCATAAGCTGAATTTACGGAAAAAAAAAAAAAGAACAGAGGGCCCTCTTTGTTCCACACAGATCTGCAGGGTTAGGGAGAAGTCCTGCTCACAAAGCCCTCACCTGGAAAATGAACGCTGCTCTCTGCCATCCAGGTGATGAAGTCCAAAAAGGAGCAGTTGCAGTGCCGCAGGTTGTCACTGAGCCCCAGAAACCTCAAGTTGGGCAGGTCCTGGACAATGCTGGTGTCCAGGAATGTTAAACCTGTCCGGCTCACATCCAGGTGCCTCAGCCAGGTGTTGTTGGCAAAAGCATCCTTCCTGATGGACACAAGGTTGGGGTTGTCTGAGATCTTCAGCACCACAAGGCTCAGGAGGTGTGAAAAGGTGTTGAAGGTGACCTGTGTGAGGTTGTTGAAACTGAGGTCCAGATAGACAAGCCTGGCCACACCAATGAAAGTGAAATCCAGGTCATCCCCCAGGAGGTTCTTCCTGCAATCCAGATAGATCAAATCAGCTAAGAAGCTCAATTCCACAGCCGGCAGGTATGAAATACTGTTTACCGCTAGAATCAGCTGCCTCGTGTCCAGTGGGATGTCCACAGGGAACTCCTGCAACTGCTGCCCTGTGCAGTTCACTTCCAGGTACTGACAGCTACACCTGCTCGGGCAGTTCATCCTCTCCGATGCCATCCCTATGCCCAAAAGAAACATGAAGCTCAGAGGCCGCGGTCTACCTGAAGAAGACATGTTTTATCACCTTCCAGGCTGCTCAGCTCTCTGGGGACTGCGAGCAGCCCTATGAAAGCTGCGTTACCGTCCCAGCCATGCCCGGGAGGTGTCCGGCTGCAGGGCTCTGGGGAAGCGCTTTGTGTCCGTGACTCACTTGACTCCTTGGCAGCGCGCCCGGCTGGAAACCGAGCCCGGTTTCTACATCGGCAAGTGCGGAACGGTGGCTGGAGCGTCTCCATGTCGCACTCGGTGCCAGCTGACACCTCTGATGTCAACGGCTTCGGGGACAGTGCCACGACCTCGCTGGCCGAGCGGTAGCCGCTTTTGGCTGAAGGGAGGCGAGGGGATGGTGTTTATTGAATGAGATCATCCGAACTGTGCAGGGCGGCTGTGAACAGGGCAATTTTTGTCACAAATGGTGTTGGACTGCAAGAGTAGGTCACTGGCGCTGATCAAGCGAGAGCGTCCAATGCAATACCGCGCTAGGGTAGCTTTGTCTCCTTTCGGGAGTCAGAAGACAGCTGTAGGAGGTTCTTGCAGAGAGGCGTTTTTAACGAAGACAGGCTTTCCAACGCCACCTCGGCTCCCTCTGCTGACTCCCCGTGGTATTGCTCCGCCTGCCCTGCCCAGCACGACACGCCGGCCTGCTGACGGTCTTCCCGAGCCCTGGGAGCACGCGGAGCTGCGGCAGGAGGCGGTGGCGGAGCCCAGGAGGCCGGCGGCAGCGCAGCACCCCCAACTCCCGCCCAGCGCCGCCCCGCCCCTAACGGCTAACGGTCGGAGAGGGGCGTGGTCTCTGCAAGTCCCGCCTCTCTCCCCCGGCGCGGCCGCGGATAGGCCGGCGGCGGCCCGTCGCGCGCGGCGGGGTGGGGCCGGCAGAGGTGCCCGCCAAATTCAAGCTGCGGAGGGAGAGGGGCGCTTGTTGGTGTGGCGGTTGACCGGCGCCGGGATGGAGACCCTGACCTTCCCTCGCTACAGCCCCGACGATATCGTCAGCTACCTTCGTAGCCACGTCCTGACGGGTGCTGAGGCTCGGAATCTGGTCAAGGGCGATGTGTTCGGCAGCCCCAAGGTGCGGGTGGCGCGGAGTGGGAGACTGTGGCCTGCGCTGGCGGGGCGGGAAGGCAGGCGCGCTGCGCTCGAGCCGGCCGCTTCCCGCCATGGGCGGAGGAAGGGCTGAGGGTGCCGCATCATCTCACGCGGCGGTTGGTGTCCTGGCTGGTTGCTCCCCCGGGCTTGCATTGTCCTCAACGAAAGAGCAGCAGTTTTAGAATCGATGCCTCGTTGTCATTGCTTGTGTCTGCCGGAGGAGGCTGATCCCGCTTGTTTAGGAAGTGACAGGCTGACCAGTTTTAAGCAGCAAGATTGATTTGATCATACAATAGTGCTGTAAATGAATAACTGTTAGGCATGTAGTTATCTTTTGCCCCTCTGCTTTTAACAACGTGATAAAGGGCACTCTGCTATGGGATTATAATTTCTCAGGCCTTTTTAGATTTTGGTGCCATTCGGTTTGGAAACTGCTCGGTGAGCAGCAGTATGATGAAAAGCAATGCATAGCTATGGCAGTTAGAACTGGAGCTGTCTGAGCTGTTTGTTGTCTGTTATAATTGTATTAGGAGGTGGTAATACTTAAACTGCAAACTATTGGAAAGTAAAACTTGTTAGTCTTGGTGGCTCAGTGAAATCAGCCTTTGTGTGTTAAAGGCAGAACTACTTTTATGGTCTAGTCTAGAAGCCCAGAATCAATCATATGGAATACCTATTTGTTTAATTTCTTCTTGCAGCTTGAAGTTTTACATATGATTTACATGAGAATCCTGCAGAAGGTATATGGAATCCGCCTGGAGCATTTCTACATGGTATGTCTGTAATGGCAGGTGTAATGAAATGTGAAAGGAAAAAAATACTGCACTTAAGTTTAAGTGCTGAAGTATCTCCCTCTGATCTTCTCAGTAGCAAATGGCAAGTAGCTTACCATTTTGTATGTTGTAATGGCATGATTGGGAACTTAGAAATTCTGCCTCGATTGCAGAAAAGTTATGCATCAGATACTGTATACCCATGGGCATTTGTGTTTAGGGAGGCAATTAGTCTGTTCACTTAGGCAGGGATGAGAGTGTAGTGCTGCAGTGCAGCCATCAGCATGGGTCATTTACCAGAGATAAATGAACCGGGGAGCATCTTCTGTGGGCTGTTGCTGAGGCCTTGCTGATTATGTCTGAGAAGTTGCTTTGATCATTACTCCTGGTCTGGAAGTTGGCTTCAGCTCAAGATACTCATAGAAATAGCAATTTTGTGAGTGTGCTGTCACTTCCCCCCCTCCCCGTCTCCCCCACCTTCTTTGAGGGAAAGAGCACTCCCTTCTCCACTACAGGAAGTAGTGGGCACGAAGGGGACATCATTTACTACGGTGGGCTGTAAGGAAAGGCTCTGTGGAGAGCCCTCTCCTTCTGCAGTGAAGCTGTGAATTCTTTTCTTTGAGATGCTCTGGGTGCCAGAAATACCTGGGAGGGACTGGACAAGTTTACGAAGGAACTCTATCTCTGGCCTTCAAAATACATACTCTTTTCTTGGGTATCTGCCTTTGGCTGTGTTTGGAGGGGAGTCTCAGCTTAATTGTTAGACTGGTCTATAGGAAAAACAAATGTTGCTTTTAATGCTTGAGCAGCTCCACTTCTCTGTTAACTGAGGGGGAGATAAGAAGTGCAGCTGGATGTTGTTACCTTGTTGATTAATATTTTATCTTCTGTATCTATTGGACAAGAACTGTTTCCTGGAAGTGAAAATAAATAGTATTGTCTTGTGCCATTTTTGGATAAACTGAAAGTTTCTGCATCTTTGAATCAAACAAGACCAGAGGGTTTTAAAACTCCAGAGTTTGTGATGTTGCTACTTTAGTTATTGTCCTTTTATATTTTGCCCAGACAAAATTGACACTTAAAATAGTCTGCTGATTAACTTGACAGCATTCTTCAGCCTCTGATGTATTCCCTGTGATTGAGGAGACCATCCTCTGTGTTTAAGATACTTGAATTATTTCATGTTGTGGAAGCAAACCTATGTATTTTTGAGTATTCTCTACTTACACATTATCTCTCTCTACTTTTTAGATGCCAGTCAACGTTGACATAATGTACCCACAGATATTTGAAGGCTTTTTACCTGTTTGTAATTTGTATATTCACATGTAAGTAGAAGATGCTGCATCTGTTCAATTTCTATTCCTCATAAAGGCCCAATTTACTAGAAGTAGTGGGACTAAATGCCTCTTTGCTGATGGTGGTTCAGCTGCTTGTGGTCTCCGAGCAAAGTGAAATTTGCAGAAGAAAAAGTGATAGCAATGTTCAATAGATTTAAATTCTCAGTAGGCAGATATCTTGTCAAAATGAATGTGTGAACTAAATGATCCAGCTTCACCACAATGGAGCACGGATATCTTTGTAAGGGGAGACTTGCCTAACAGTTAAGTGTAGGAGTTCCCTAATTAAGCTGAAAAGTTGTTCTACAGGTAATTATTTTGTCTATTGAAATACTTTGAAATGCTGTAGGAATACAAATTTCTAATGCTGATCTGTGTGTGGAGTCCTACTGTGTTATTGTCCTGAGACTTGGCTGTTGCCTTGTGCTTGCTGCACATATGCTGTGGGATGAGAGAGTCAGATTGTTTTGGATCTAACTAAATGGATCTAGCACAAAACCAGAGTCAGAGTCACTGTGGATAAGGTTTTATTTTGTTTTCCTTGCAGGGAGCGCTTACTTCCAGTGTGTCGGATTAATGATTTTCAAATTGCTGATGTTTTAAACCCAAGTAAGCAAATGCATTGTAATCCTTGTGTTTCCTTGGGGTGCTTTTTGTCATTTGGCTTAGCCAGATGGGCATTCAGCTTCACATCCTGGCTTCCAGCTGCTCTTCTGACCCTCGCTATGGGCCTTGGACAAGCTGGTTCTAATGAGCAGTACTCCTCCTTATTCCTTATATAGGCTAATCCAGTTAAATAACATAGGGGAAATTTGAGTGTTATGGAGCTTTTTGAACTGTTGGTCTGGAGTATGGCTTGTGATGTACTGGAAATAGCATAAGAATAAATGATAACAAAAATGACCCTGGAAACTCTGGGATGCTATAGGATTTCTTATACTGATGCCTATGTGGGAAGTGGTTGAATTTTTGCTTAACCCTTTTCAGTACCCAGCTGTGGTGGTTTTGGTACAATGCAAAGTTATAAAAGGCTATTCTGAAGAACTCTCAGACTTCTGGCCCTGTCTGGATTACAATGGTCTTGAATGTCTTTCAAAAGGTTTGCTTGGAACAGAACCAAGAAGTCCCTGCAGTTCGAACTGCTGTCTTCAGTTCAACTGATAGCTTCAGCAAGGTTCTGTCTTCACAGTTGTAGTTGAAGATTTACAATTTCTCCCTGTTTTAATGGGAGGCTGTATTTTAAAAGTCTTTCCCTTAGGTACCCTTTTCATTTGTTAAATCGCACAGAATTGCCAAGACATAAGTTTGTAGCTTGATGCTTGTTTTTGTGGAGTCAGTGAAATCTTAGCTAGGTGAGCAGAACAACTAATTTGGATCCTGTTCTGCAGTTTTTATCTCTTTGAATTATGTTTTGCTTAACTTTTTTTAAGCAATTGCATTCAATGCATGTGGAAACCAGAATAATGATGACTTGCAATTCCTGTTTCAGAAACAAAGAGGACAGCTCGTTTCCTGAGTGGTATTCTCAACTTTGTGAATTTCAGAGAATTTCGACGTGAGGTCTACTTGGAGTTACAGCTGAACTATGTAAGACTGGGTGCTGTGTTACTCCACGTACCTACTTAAGTATAATTAATGTTATCCTAGAACTGGGAGCATAAAGGATTGTGGCTTTTTAACTGTATGTTTAAATAACCTGTTGTAACCTTAAAGGTAGCCAAGTAATATAGGATGGTACCAGTTCAATATTGTATAAAACTGATGTAACTGTTATAAGCATTCACAGCTACTGTAAATGGTTTAAAAAAACCTTTGCAAAGCCCTTAAGGAAGCATGTCAGTTTAGAAGGGTGGATGAGCTTGTAAGTATTGTAAATGTTTGTGTGACCATAACCAAGTTATTACTTAGGCTATTAAGTGAAGTGCTTTTCCCCAGGAACTTACTTGATGGTTTAGCCTGGTAAGTGGAGCTTTGGCACCTCACAGCATTTTGAGAAAAGAAGAACGTACCAGTTGGGGGGGCTGAAGCTAGAATTGCAGATGTCCCCTCTCCTGAATGTTTCAGTAGCTCAGAGATGGTACATTTCATGTGAAATAATGATGAGCAGGGCTCTAATAGAAGCCTTGAGAGAAGCCATATTCTTTTAAAATTAAGAAAACCCATTCCTGGATATTTAATTGGCAGAAATCAGCTATGGAGAAACATCAACAACTGGAGATGGCAAATCGGGAGGCAGCACTGAAGCTGGAGAAGCTGAAGTGAGTACAAAGATTAAGCAAGCACTATGAGATGCCCTGCTTGCCTTGGCTGGCTTTCAGTGTTTCGTGCACATCATCTAGCCAGGCTGGATTGATGGGTCAAGGCCAATGGGATGAGATTCAACAAGGTCAAGTGCCAGGTCCTGTACTCGGGTCACAACAATCCCATGCAATTCTCCAGGCTTGGGGAAACTGCCCAGTGGAAAAAAGGTCTGGGGGTGTTAGTTGACAGCCAGCTGAAGATAAACTGGCATGTGGCCAGGAGGCTACCAGCATCCTGGCTTGGATCAGAAATAGTGTGGTCAGGACTAGGGCAGGGTTTGTGCCCCTTTATTTAACAGTGGTGAGGCTGCACCTTGAATAATGGGTTCAGTTTTGGGCCTCTCCAAGAAGGACACTGAGAGGCTGGAGCGTGTCCAGAGAGGGGCAGTGAAGCTGGTGACAGGTCTAGAGTGCAAGTCTTGAGAAGCAGATGAGGGACCTGGGGTTGTTTAGCCTGGAGAAAAGCTCAGGGAAGATCTTGCTCTCTACAACTCCCTGAAAGGAGCTTGGGGCCAGGTGGGGTCGGTCTTGTCTCCTAAGTAAAAAGTGACAAGACAAGAGGAAACGGTGCCAAGTTGCACCGGGGGGTTTATGTTGGGCATTTGGAAAAGTTTGTTTGTTTGTTTGTTTTCACCAAAAGGGTTGACAGGGCCTGGCCCAGGCTGTCCAGGGCAGTGGTGGAGTCCCTATCCCTGGAGTGATTTAAAAGCCATCTACATGTGGTGCTGAGGAATGTGGTTTAGTGGTGTCCTGGCAGAGCTGGGTTAGCAGTTGGACTTGATGATCTTAAAGGTCTTTTCTAACCTAAATTATTGCTTCCTTTCAGTACTTAAAGGAGACCTATCAGAAGGATGGGGACAGTCTTAGCAGGTCCTGTTGTGACAGGACAAGGGATAAAGGTTTTAAACTAAATAAGGAGAGATTTAGACTAGACAGAAAGTAGAAATTTTCTACACTGAGGCTATTGAAACACTGGCCCAGGATGCCTAGAGAGGTGGTTGATGCACCATCCCTGAAAGCATTCTATGACTGTATATGGAGTGCCTTGACAGGAGTGGAGTAGTTGGGCTGTGTGACTTGACCTTGATTACTACTGTTGGACATTTTGAGCATACTTGATTTTTCCTTTGGCCCTTGTCTGACTTTGTTGCTGGTTAGCTCTGAAAAAAGCCAGAACATACAGTGATGTGTTGGGTTGTGCTCAGAATTACAGAAGTAGCTCTACTGGTATTAGGCTGGAAGAGTGCTGTCAGAAAATAAAAATAAAACTTTGGGAGTATGTGGTTGCTTTTGAGAGGACACTGTATTTCATATGGTGGGGACTATGGTGAAGCTTTTTGCTGTTACAATTAGTTCTAGTGATATGTCTATCACTTCAATAGTTGTAGGAAGCCCATCTTTAACTTAATAGATGGGTAAGGTTTTCTTCCTTAGTTATTTGACACATTTGGCCCTTCTCTGTTTCAGACCATTTAGTCCTACTGCCTGTGTCTTTGCACCATTAAGTTTTGGTTTTGCTTGTGGATAATAGGATGAGGAGATGGCTCATTTCCAAGATAGCTCTCTAAACAAAGAGTATTTCCTGATAGCTGCTCTTGCTATGTGCTAGACAGGAGGTTCCATTGCTAGCTGTAAGTCTACCCTAATACAAGCTGTCTCAATGTCAAGGAATATACAGATTTCATAAGCAATCACCACAAATTAGTAGCAGTGTTGTTCTTCTGTGCTTTGTTTAACATGATCTTTAAACTTAGTCTTCTTACTAAGCTTGTACCACTTCTTCCCCAAATAGTGCTTTAGGTTATGCTTCAACTACAAAATCTTATTTTCCTTTGTTTGGAAGATGTAGAATTTGAGACTGCCTTGTTTGGATTACTGAAGTTACTGGTTGTAAACCCTTTGGAGAGAGTGTTTAGTTTATATACTGTACTCTTTTGGCCTGGCTACAATGATGCTGAAACTGTCCAATATCTTCACTTTTTGCTTAGCACTGTTCCAGTTGAACATCAAGCAGAGGTCAAGCAACTGACAGATAACATTCGAGAACTAGAGCAGCTACTAAGGCAAGACTATCGTCGGAAACAAGTATGATCTAGATACATGTTTCTCTGAAATGTTGCTGTGGTTTCTGATCATGGCTTTATTCTGTTGATTTTGTTTGCCTCCCACTATTACCCCAGAGGATGAAGGGGGTTTAAAATGAGGGTCTTTGCAACACAATGTCTTCTCTACCCCCTAGTACCAGCTCTTCAGTTCTACTGAATGTGAAACATACTTGAAATCAAACTTAGGAAATACAAAAATGTATTCAACTTTTCTTTTTAAAATGTGTTACTACAATTGCTTAGAAGATGCCTATGTTATTGTCCAGAAGTGTGATGTTTGTTTCCCCTTTGCTTTCCACTGGAATCTGTAGAATCAGAACTGGTGGTGAGCCTAAGAAGGGTCACTCAAGGGAATGCCTGGCAAAAAGAGTAGGGTTGGTTGCAGGGGTAACTTTCCAGCAATGCCAACTTTCCTCTAAGGTCTCATGGGTAACCTTTTCAGCTGCTTGAGGGGAAAAGGAAAAGCCTGTGGTTAGGGATTTTATGTAATGTTAAGTCATGTTGCTACTATTAATATTCTTAACCATATGCTTGACTTCTGTATTATTTGAGACCTTGTATGTATTTAGTTTTTTCTAAAGAACAGTGCCTCTGGTGAAGAAGGCTGTGTATGTATAATACTTCCAGGGTCAATAAGAGTAGAGATAGTCTGTCTCTGATTCCTGTTTCTAGTTACCTATTGCTGGCTGCATCCCTAGTGCTCCCAGTGGCTTTCATTACATCATTCTCCTTCCCTATCTTTTAAATGAATTTAATATATAAATAAATAAAATCTATTTAATATCTAAATTACATACTGCATTTTGTTTTGCTAGTTGTAGTACTCCAAAATAAACATAAATGGGATTTCTCTTGTAGATAGTTCTGGTAGAAAGGTAAAGGAGGTAGCAGTTGTAGAGATGCTTTTCAAAATCTGTTGCTTTATTTTTTTTTCTAGACAGCTTTGCAAGAATTGATTTCACAAAAGAAGTCAGATATGGCAGAAAGTACCCGAAAACTGGTAAGTACACCTGGGTGTAGGTGTAGGCTGCAACTTGCATCCCAGATCAACTAGTAGATCTTCTCTTTCTAGAATCAAGTTATTCTTGGATCTAGGTAGCATTCAGGTGGTTGTTATTAGTTAATTTAAAAACTGATTTGGCTTCATTTCTGCCTCCCATGGAAGCTTTACTGCAGTAGCTTGTCTTGTTAACTTTAAATGCACATCTCTGTGATATAAAGCTCTGTCTGTATTTGAGAAGCTCATCTGTAAAGGGGCAAGAAATCTGGAGTTCTTTGAAGTGATGGGCTAACCCCAAGTGCTTATAATGACTTCTGAGGCAGCCACTGACCTGGTGAGGCCAATCAGGAGGGATCTGAGAGGTTTCACAGGAAGCTTGTTGCCCTTTTACCAGACTGATAGAGCTGGCTCTGAAACCCTGCAGGGTCTGCCTGAGTTGCCCTAGGTGAGGGTTTCTGAAGGAGAGATCTGCTAGTAGTATGTATTAACTGGCAGGTATCTTGTGGAGTGCTAGTGAAATGTTGTTCTTGCCACTTAATATTACACACCTGAAAGCATGTTCAGGGAGCAAAGTGGACTGTTAACTGCTTTTCTTGGGAACGTTAATATTGCTAGAAGAATTAATTTTTAAAAAAAAAGTTCCTAATGAGGAATGCCTTAAACCAGAAAAGCACGTGTGTATTTGTAAGATCCTGGCAAACCAGGCTTCACAATTCCTCTTTACTCACCTAATTGCAAATATTATAAGTGTGTTTATCTTTTTAACTAGAATGATCTTAAAGTGACAATGGCTACTTTGAAAGAAGAACAAGAGCAGCTGAAATCAAAAATTGTGGAGAGTCCAGAGGAACTGAAAAATTACAAAGAACTGATGAAAGAGACTGTTAAGAAACTCAAGAAATCCAAGGTGAGGTTTTCTTCTGTCCACACAAGGAGGTATTCTGTTAGAAAAAAACACGTTTTAAGGTGCCAAAATGTTATCATCTAGAACTGCTTCCTGAATGACTTGCAATTCTTGTCAAAAATCAACACAACAGTGGTTAGTCTGAAAGGAGAGATCACAGTTTGAGAGAAAACTAAAGATTGGTTGTGGGGGTGGGTTTTTTTTGTTTGCTTGTTGCTGTTTAGTGTTTGGTTTTGTTTTTTGTTTTGGATGTTGTGTTTGTTTTTTTGGGGGGGAGGTTTGTTTGGGTTTTGTGTGGGTTGTTTTTTTTTTTTTTTTGATTGGTTGCTGTTTTGATTTTGCCTTTTTTTGGTGTGGTTGTGTGTGGGTTTTTTTGTTTTTTTTTTTTGTGGTTGTTGTGTGGTTTGTGGTGTTTATGTGGGGGTTTTTGTGGTGGTGGTTTGTGTGGGGTTTTTTGGTTTTTTTTTGGGGGGTTGTTTTTGTTTTTTTTTTTTTTTTGGGTT
>JAOEGS010012506.1:35790-48524 GCA_025447755.1 Corythornis vintsioides | reverse complement strand
GTTTTTTGTTTTTTAAGTTTTTTCCCTTGCGCCCTTGTGGTGGTTTTTTTTCAACCACCCCCCCCCCCCCCCCCCCCCTTTTATCTCCTTTTTGTAGGAAATATGCTTAAATCTGAAGGCTGGGTTGGAGAAGCGTCATGACTCTCTCATTAACACCGCAAAGAGTTACGCAGCCTCAAGAGAAGAGAAAATTGCTGAACTGAAGAAGGGGCTGCTTAGAGTTCAGTCTTCTGGAAGTGGTTCTTAGACTCATCTTCACTTGTACTCAGCTTTCCTTATGTTTATTCTCATATCTGAACTCAAGAGCTCGTGCTTCTCATGAGATGCCAGGCAAAAGCTAGCTTTCTCAAAACCCATGTCACAAAGCATTTGGTTTTCTAAACAGTTCCTGATGTTGTGAGCTTGCTAATTTGGATAAGAGAACCCCGTTTAACTTGTTTGTGTTTGTTTCAGTCAGTATCTGATTTTAGTGGTAATAATGTTGGAGAGAAATCAGGTGATATTCCACTACCATTGTTCAATTAAGATTAAATCCTGATGGAGCAGTAGCATCCTTGTAAATGCCAGCTTATGCTCATCAAGAATGTTGGTGACTGTAAACACTGGCAAGTATCACTTTAGGTGTTTGAACTCATAGTTTCTGCTCTGTGGGCTGTTAAGCCGTCATATGTTTTTATGAGACTTTTTGGGTCTTAGTCCCATAAAAAAATCGTATAGGTGGGTGTTTTGTATCTTAACTTGTGGTGATACTCAGTTTACCACAGTTTTTAATTATTTCAAAAAATAAAATGTTAAGTTTAAAAATTGCTGATATAAAAGGACATCTAATACCACTTATGTCTTTTTCCTCCCCAGTCTCCTAACTGACTTGGCACATAATGTTCCGAATTACAGCTTTTGGTTTGTACATTTCTTAGGAGTGACTTTTTTTATAATAAACAGTGGGAAGATTCACGCCTAGATAATATCTTTCTGGTTTTAATTCTTCAACTTCTCTTACTAGCTAGAGGCATTACCAATTCACTTGGGATGGTCATTGCTTCTGAAGCCCTTACTGAGGCATCAGACTCTTCTAACCTTTTGCTTGGATTTTTTTTTCTTTTTTTCTTGTGTTGTGGCATGTGAAACATTTCAGTGAAAGTCCATGTTAATCTGCAGTTCTTAACCTATTATAAAGGTCATTGTTTTCCCATTTCCAGCAGGTATAGTCTGTGTGCTGGATATGTGTAGCACAGCTTCATGTGTTTGAGTGTACTCTCCATCCCACCAGTCCTGCAGTGTTGAGCAGCATCATCTGCTGTAGGAAGTAGTCCAAGTCTAACTGCCAAAGTCAATTACTTTTTTTTTTTTTTCTAAGAGCTAAAGATTTTAAGTTCATGTAATGCACAGGAAATTTCTTGGTGGATTGCATGCACTGGCCCACACATGGAATACTTAAGGATGTTTTGGGTATTGTGCTTTGAAAGTGATTTATTTTAAATTGATCTCTCCTTTTGTGCTGTGTAATAAAACATTACATTCTTTGTGGGCACGTGTCCCTTTGCCATAGCAGGGATCCCAGTGTGACAGAGATACTATCTACAGGATGTTGCTTCTTATTGGCAGGACATGCTAATTAAGTGATGTCTGTGTGAAATGGCATGGTATATTTTAGGTATTTCCAGAGTTAAAATATTTAATTCTTGAAGGCAGATAGCAAGGCTTGTGTAGTTTTGCCTGAGTTTTGTTAAGATCTCCCTGCTTCTCATATCAGTCTGGCCTATATCCCAGCTTGACCACATACTGGATGCCAAGCATTCCTCCTTTCAACTTCTCTGAGAATTTTGGGGTGTGGCTTATATCAGGGTTTTTTTTGATGATGCTATAGAGATTCAAAGTGACTTAATGTGAGTTGCTGTTGTACAAATAGAGCAGCAGTATCTGCTTTCTCTTAAAACTGCCTGGAAGTTGCGCTTTACATCCTGTGGGTTACAGCAGCTCTTGGGAGATTCCTAAAAGTTTCAAATAGATACTGCAAGGGATTATTCCATCCAGCAGATGGATCTTGATGGGATAGACTTAACTGTCTTTTGGGAAATTGCATATAATGATCAAGATTTAAAGGCTGGAGAGATCATGCTTGTGGAGTCTGATGGCCAGGAATTTACAGGACAAAGGAAATACTTGATTCTGATTCCTATTGTCAAGGGTTTTGTGTAGAAGAAAAGGTTGCCATTCAGGCAGAAATACAACTACCTAAATATCTATAAATAAAACATAACCCAGACTGTCTTTTTATCTAGAGATAAGTGTTTCCTGGGTGGTGATTCTGCTGTTGCTTTTCAAGAATTTTGGGGAGAGTTTTGGTGTGACCTGAATAGCAGTGAAGGGAGGATGGCTTTTGGAAGGTGATACAGTTCAGCTTCCCTCAAGAGGGCAGTGTTACTCAATGTTCTTGGATTTTTTTCTTTTGTAAGTACTTCTATCAAGGTTTAAACCAAAAAGATTTTCAAAACTCGTTTGAAATACTGGTGTGAAATAAGCAAATTATAGGTTGATATCGGTTGTGAAGCTGGTAGTAGAGAATGGCCAGACTAGACTTAATGCAATGAGGCTTTCACAGCCTTCCTTGTGATCTACCAGTGAGAAAAATGAGTAGCTGTTATTCAACTTGGCACAACACTATTTAAATATATGGTTGGGTTGTTGTTTTTTTTTTCCCGTGTACTTCAGTATTTCATGTACCACATAAAGCTTGTAGCAAATTTACGTTGTAGTACTTCGGCTGCAATTAAGTCAAGTGGTATCTGGGAAACCAGAGCAAGATGTACTCCTGATCTCTATATGGGAAAGTTAACATCTACTCTATCTTTTAATAAGTATCCTGTAAATTTAGCTCTACAACTCTGCTTGTCCACCTGAGAAACCTGGTCATTTTGATGCCAATTCAGATTAATATAGAGCAGGCACTTGCTTTGTTCTCTTATTTAGCATGGTCTGGGTCGTATTAGGGCTTTTCTGCCTTGGAACAGACAATAGCTTAGATCACCCAGAAAGTCAGGGTGAATATATATTACCACTCAAAAGGTCACTTCCCAGCAGCAGGAAGTTAAAGATGGATTATCCATAACCTGTCCCCAAGCCTTCTTCCTTAGAGCTGAACTGTTTTAGTTTAGAATAAAAAATAAAATTAAAAAATGTGGGGGGAAGTAGATGGAGGAGAGGGTATGGAGCTTATCAGCAAAATTGTCATATGCAGATGCTGTACATTAATGCTAAGATGAAAATACAAGTTTGGACATATGAACATGAATAATATTTGTATGGACAGCACAGCTTGACCTTCCTGTTATTTGTGAGTATCCTTCCTCTCTGCACAGACTCTGTGCCATAAGCTATTAAGAAGGAAGGTAAGTGTCTTCTACCCATGAGGATATGTTGTCTCGGAGGGAGGACAGGGCATTGTTCCAGTTTTTTGAAGAATTTAAACCAACTTTGGTGTCTTTGCAAGTAGAAAAAATAGTAATGGGTAAGATGGGAAATGGGTGGGTGACTTAGGTTATGGCTTGTTGCAGTATGTGAACATGGAATAAAACTTGTAAGATGCTGTGATTCCTCTTCCCCTGCTTCTATGTCTTGCTTCTTCTTGTGAAGGAAGGAAGCCTCTTGTTCACTGCCATTTTGCCTTGACACCACGGTCTTTCTGGAAAGATGATCTTCCAAACTCTTCTGAAGCTCTCTGGTTAGGCAAAGTGAGTAGGGGTGGGTAAAGTGAGCAAGTTGTTTTGTTGGTTTTGTTTTGGTGGTGGCTAGAGTTTGTTGGTTTTTTGTTTTTGTTGGGTTTTTTTTGTGGTTTGTTTGTGATTTTGGTGTTTTGTTTTTTTCTTGGTTGTTTGTTTTATATTTAATCGTTGTGTTTTGTTTTGCTTTTTCGACAGTGCTTCGTCAGACAGCTCTTCATTGGGTGGAGGAGGAGCTGCAGATGTTTAGCCACCTGGTGGGGCTGTTGGCACAGATCGCAGTGGGGAATTCACGTTTTGTTTCTGCCACGGCTTTGAGGAAGCCAAAGGAAAATCGCTGAATATGCGGCCTCAAAACAACAACTTTGCAGCTTGATATTCACCTACTCTCAGACTAGACAGGACCAGGCAAACTAAAACTTAGGGGTTTTTTGTTAGGCTCTGAATCCACTAGCTGGTGAGTCTCCAAAGCTTAGCGACAGACATTTCCATTGAAGGATATGACCCCTTGTGCTGCTGAAGTTGAGCCAGACTCAAAGAGGAGATACCTCCCTCTACTTTGTGCAGGTGATTGTTCTAGGAGTGAGAGTAAGGGCTCATAGATGTGGAGGTGTGTACTGAGGTGAAGTTTGTGTGTGTGTAAATTAGGAGGTTGTGAGGTGCTGACCAAATAAACAGGATCATGCAGGAGCATTTATCTGCCAGTTGAAGTCTTGTATCTGGAGGGACGTTTTTCTTTTGGGAAGATTTTCTTGATGTTTCCACAGAACTTGTTAAGGATAGTCCTTTTTATTAGACTAGAATAAAATAAATGGCTAGAGGTACCTGGGAATAATAAAAAAGTAAAACTGAGCTGAATATCCAAATTCTTTCTGTCTGCAAAGTGTCTCATTTTTCAAAGTTAAAAAGGGAACATTTAGTTTCTTGAGACCTTCTGAATGGAGATAACACCTGTTCATCAGGAACTGTGGAAATAATCCATAGCATTTCACACTTTATTGGTCTCTTTTGTGGCATTCAGGGGTCCCTCTTCATTTGTGGTTATATTTATTGCTAACGTGTCTATGAAAATGCTTGCAGAATACTGACTATGGTGGACTTTCTTGGTGCCAGTGGGTGCAAGAAAATAAATGTATCAGCATGGCTACAGTACCTTTCTTCAGCTTCAAAAGATTTGGGTGCTCCCTTGTTGTTGTACAGCCCATTGATTGGTAACAGGATGACTTCAGAGTGTTAAAACCCAGCAACAGTTCTTAAAAACTGCATTTACATCTTGCAAGCTAGAGATCAAGCTTTTATTTTGTGTATGCCCATGACTTGATGTGGATCAGGTTGGGTTTGTTCCCTTCATTATCACCTTGTGTCACTTCTTGTAGTGCCCATGGGCCAGGATCAGGTTTGGCCATTGCAGTGCTATGTATTGTGTAGCAGTCCCTGGTGGTCTCTGCCCTGCAGTGCTGGCAATCTGAAAGAGACTAGAGCATGTAACAGGTATGGTGGAATGACCCTTCCAGGCTGTTGTCATTGCCCATACTTTACTCTGTGCCAATCTGTAGTACTACTGGGTTCTCATCTGGCATCTTTGGACATGTGCAGTCACTGGTGAGACCTATCTAACATAGGTCCAGAGGATCTTGCTTTGTTTCTTGCTGTATTCCTTGGTTTGATGTGCTTGGCTGACCCTGCTGCAAGTGCAAAGTCCATTCATAGAGGTTTGGAAAGTCTTCAGGCTGAACTGTTGCAATTTGGAAGTAAAAGCCTGCAATGCCGCAATGCCTAGAGTGAGACAGGTCCTTACCGAGTACTAAAAGACAGTCATTAGAGGCGCAGGTTGCTTCATCTGGGAGAAAGGAAGTTGTAGATGTGCTTTTTCCCTAAAAGAAGGTCAGGAAGGCTCAGATTCATTATCATGAGGTTTTTCTCCCCTTTTTCCAAGCAGAGAGAGCAAGGTGCTTAGGAGCTGAGTTTCCTAATGGATAGCAAATTACACAGTACTTACTGCAAAGGAAGAGTTTGGAGGCTGTGGCAGTGACATTGCAAAAGGCAGTGGAACTGAAGAATGCTTAAAAAGAGAAGTGGATGTAAGGGGGGAAAAAAATTGCTTTTACAGGCTAAACTGGAGAGGACTGGGAGAGGCCAGTGTTTGTTGAAAATGAACAAACGAAAGGAGGGAAAACCTGGGTTATGTTGAGGTTTCCATAGTAACACAATACTTTTCCTGTAAAATATCAAGTGATGAGATCTAATCTATCTGCTGGTTAACTCTTGAGTGGAAAGCCCTCTCCTTTCTCAGCTTACCATCTTTTGCAGTGATGGGTGTACTGTCACCATGCAGTGCTGAGCTGCATTGGAAAGGATGTTCCTGGGACAAGGCTGTTCCTGTTCTGTTCCCAAATATATAGAAAAGTAAGAGCTTATTGGGCCAAGGCAGTGTCTGGTAGGCTGTGTGTAGGAATGACTTCACCAGTGGTGTTGCTCTTGAGAAGCTGCTGTTTCCTGCAGATTCCAGAGAGAAGGGGCAAAGCTGCTACTGAGAGGGGAGCTGCAGGCATATTGCTGAGATGGTCTGTAGCCCGTGGGGTTTATTGCATCAGGATGCATCTACCTTGGAAATGATGCACCTTAGTGACTGCCGAGATCTGTAGGCAACTGAATATTTGGAGAGTTCATGAAAGTAGCCTGATTTAATATTTTACCTAAAAGTCTGTTCTTTGAAGATTATCAGAATTAGGAAAAGGGAATCCTTAATGGCAGGGAATGTTCTTTGTGGAGGAGGGTGGAAGGGTGGCAGTTTATACCTGGTAACAAGGACAATTTAGAGAGTGGGCTATGTGACACAAGTTCATGGATTTATTAATGGTCTCCAATAAATGTAGGAAGGGGTGTCCTTTCATTATGGAGAGAAGCCTTGAATGGATGTGAAAGAGCCATCCTGGTACAATTTCCCTGACTTCTGCCCATAGCAGCAACACCCTTTGCTTCATTTCCTCTTTTGCCCTTAGAGCAAGAGCTGTGCAACAGTGCTGCTGTTGGAGGGGACAGCTGTCCACTGATGGAGGTGGGGGGGGGTGTGTGTTTAAGAATTTCACCCCTCTCAGTTGTATCTGAGGTCCCCTGCAGGGTAATTATTACAAGTAGGTGGTGGCAAGAGAAGGCAGACATCCCAAATGATGCTGTGTATATTACTATTATGTATTTATAACTGCATTTGGAGTGGAAGAGTTCTTAACCTTCAAAGGAGTAAAATTTGGAAACTAATTTGTGGGATGCTGAAGTTTTACCTCTTCTGAGCATAGCATATGAGCTGAGGGCATATGAAGACTGGGAGAGACTTTTATTCAGTCCTAGAACAACTTCTCTGTTCTGCATCTCTGTCTGTGAAAGCTGAAGTGCTGGTGATGCTTTGTCACATGTTACAGCTTTTGGTTTTACCACAGGTCCTAAGGCTTAGGATTTTGTGTGAAGTGCCTGTGATCTGTGGTGTGGAGTCTGCATGTAGCATAGGCTATTTTCAGTCTCTTTGGTCAGAGACCTGTTGCCTGGCTGGTTGAAAATGCAGCAGTGTGTGATCTCCCTGATCCTGTTATTCTTTGTGGCTTTGAGGGTAGTGCGGAGCCTACAGAGTATGATGTACAGTATGACATAGGACTTTGCATTTAGGTGTATTATGTTACAGCCTTGTTAAGGACATAACTGTGGCTAACCCCTGAAATATTCAGCAAAAGCAATATTCTCTTTTAAAAGGTGTGTGTGTGTGTGTGTGTGTGTGTGTGTGTGTGTGTGTGGTTTAACAGTTCTGTTATTAACCTGTTAATGCTTATTGAGCCCTGAAGATTTGTGGATAGACTACAATCATTGTTATGGTATTTAGAAGAAAACCGGTACAGAGGAGTTCAAAGAACAGTGAGCTAGGGATGTGCCAATAAATAGGCAGCAGTGTTTAATATCTCTTAACAAACCATCCCTCATCTTTAAACATTTATTATATATCCTCCTATTTCTCCTGACAGCCACCTGTTCAGCTTCTGACCTGTTTGTAAAAATCTGCACACCATCTATCAGAGGGATACACACACTTACAAACTTCTGTTCTGTGGGCATTAAGTAAATTATTTCTTTAAGATCATATGGCAGATCTATAATTAATTAAACCCTCCATGATATTAACGCAAAATAATTTAGCCTTTCTAAAAAGGTAAATGTAATTTGCCGATCTGGTATTTGGAAGAATGCTTTCCCAAAAATCAATTCCTTTAGTTTCCAGAGAATAGAAATGAGAAGCAATCTCATTTTAATTATATCTCTTTATTGCTAACAAAGGAATGATTTATGCAATTAAATTAACTGGCTAGAAAATTATTCTCAGCTGGGCTGTCCTAATTCTTTGCTTTCTGAATTGCAGGCTCTTACACTTCTCTATGTAGATTAATTTTTCTGATATGCAAACAATGCTCCTTGTGTTCATTTTTAACATTTTTTATTCACAGCTCCCCTTTTCTTACTGTCAATGACATGAGTAATACTTGTGCACTGCTGAGCTCTGATTCAGGCCTTTTTATGTAGAAAGATGGAAAAAAGAATCTTTTCTTTTGAATCTCATTATTGCCAGTGCAGAGCAAGGTTTTGAAGTTTCCTTATCTATTGCTGGGAAACAGCAGAAGGAACACGGAGGGACTGCAAAGATGTCAAAGGATGCAAACTTTTGAAGGAAAATGTATCAGCGTTGAGGAGACAGATGAATTTGCAGCTAGTGTTAAGAAATCATTTTTTTTGTTATGTATTCCTCTTAAACCCCTGTCTTCTTGCAGCCCTGCAAAAAGCTGAAATGTGAGGGTGGGGCAATATCTATCTTGTACACAGACTTAATAGGGAAAATTTGGGATTGTCTTTTTTTTCTTCCTGGGATTACTTTGCAGTGACTGGCCAGAATGTTAGCTAGTGATATTTGGGCTGAGGGGAAAATTACCATGTAACAACACATTGTGACCATGTGCCAATGCAGTCTGACATCTTCTGAATGGGGCATTGGTGTAATCTCCTGTTTTAAAACAGCAGTGAACATATTGCAGAGCACGTGTTAGCTCTGTCTGAGCTGTCCTGCCCTGTATCAGTAGAGATGTGTCAGCTGGTCAGTGTTTGCTGTGTTGGCACTCTCGTGCTGCTGTCAGATGGTTCTGAAATGAAAAAAAAAAAAACCAGTCAGTTTTGTCTAGTTGATACTCAGTGCTTTGGGTGTGGAACTATCTATGCTGTTGGAATTATGAAGTCTTTTGAGCTGCCAGATAGGAAGGGTCAAGTTATGATGATTTGCTCTGAGAAGGTGCTCTGAGCCTGTTTGCTCCAAGGGGATTCTTCCTTCTGGGCTGGGTAGCTGTTGGGTGAGTGATGGGGTACTTAGTGCAATGCCTGTTGGCTGCAGTTGTTGGTGTTATCCTTGAGGACACCACTCCAAAAGCAGCATGGACTGAATTTGCTTAGAAAGCAGGATTGCAGTTATTGGAAGAACATTTCCTGAAGAACAGTTGCCTTAGCTTGCTGTCAGTGGTGTTTTTGTGTGTATTTTTTTTTTCCTTCTAGTTCTGCAAGCTCTCTGCACTGAATGGTGAGTTGTTCCTCTGTGAATACCTTGGCTCAGACAGGAAAGCATATCTTACAATGCCTGAGGAGGATGCTGTTGGGGATGAGTTTATAAGCAGTCTGTAGAGCAGCCTTTGAGTTCAAAATGATCTAGACTGAAGGAGTGGTTAGAAATCAATAAGACAAAATTCATTACAAACATTACCTTTAGGGAGGAAACATCTGATTAAAAATATGAGAAACAACTGCCTAGGCAGGCAGTACCACAGGGCCGTATTTGGGCTGATAGTGAATCACAGCTAAGTGACTCAGTGATGCTCCTTTAAAAAGAAATCTTGTCTCGTGTGTCACATGCAAGTTGTGAGGTCAAAGGAGAGGACTAGTCAGTGTTATTTGGTGAAGACTAGGCTGGCAGAATGTCTCCAGGTTTTCATGATGCATTTCAAAAGCCCAAAATGGGAAAGACCTGTGCAATCATAAGATGGGAGATTAGTAATGACAAGTCTTACAGAGGCAGAAATGGAAACTTTGCTTACAAGGGAGAATTAAGCTGATAGCAGGCAAACTTTAACCATAAGCTGCAGTGGTCACCTATCAGCCTGTCAGAAAAAAAACTCCTTCAACCCACTAGATGTGTCCTTTGGTTTCCCAACTCCACCTATTTTTATTCTTAACTTGGCAAAATGACTTTTATCCTACCCTGTGTCTCTACAGCTTGTGTGGGTAGAGAGTTTCATACCTCTTCCTCATCTTCACTTAGCTCCTGTTCCTTGATATCTCTTCCATTCTGCTTTTGCAAATTCCAGTGGGGGCTGGTACTGAAAGCTGCTTCTAGTGATGACTAAGGGAAAGGTTTCACTCCTCAGTGCCAGAAATCCCCCATTCCTTTTGGCCCCAGCAGTACATGTAAACATACAAGTAACAGTAAGGAAGAAGTTGTGCTTGTGGTGGAAGTGAATGAAATGATGAGGAAGCAACAAACTGCAAACAACAGGTGCACACATAAAAAATGCCCCCAACACAAAACCCAAACAACACAAAAAATAACCAAACCCCCCAAAGCCAACAAACAAAACCAAAAGCAGCTCTTTCCTGCAGTTGATGGCAAGATTCACTGAATCTTCGATCAGTTCTCTCACTTCTGGAAAGTTTTTAATGAGAGGCAGCGTAAGTTGCAAAAAAAATGGGACAGTCCTTTGTTTTACCCTATTGAAATAAAGAAGTGAATGCTGGGGTAGCAGATTTCCAGTTGAAGGTACATCTTCATGGAGC
The DNA here is from genome assembly GCA_025447755.1 of Corythornis vintsioides. Taxonomy (NCBI): domain Eukaryota; kingdom Metazoa; phylum Chordata; class Aves; order Coraciiformes; family Alcedinidae; genus Corythornis; species Corythornis vintsioides. The sequence continues at coordinate 37,956 of JAOEGS010012506.1, read as the reverse complement.
CACTATGGGAAGAGAGGGAGACCCAGAGCAGAGCCCTCAAACTTCCAAAATGTTAGGAAATACAGAGTTTAAAGTGCACGTCTTTCAAGCTCAGAGGTATAATAGTAACCCTGTCAATGGAAGTGACAGTTTCAAGGGTCAGCTCCAAGAGAAACTCTGCTGTGGTCTGAATTCTGGGTTTTCTATCCCTTCACAAAGGAAATAAAAGTTCCCTGCAGATCCTCTAATAGAATTAATCACCTCTCCATGGGCCATGTCCCAAATGTGCCAGGTTTTAATATTGCACGGAGTGATATCCAGAGGAAAATCTGTCTTTGTTAGTATTGGAAATCTCTCCTCCTGTAAAGCAGATCTCTATTACAGAAGCCTGTTCTCCTTGTGAGAAGATCTCTGCCCCTGTGCCTCACTTCTTGATCCATCCTACGGAGACAGCTGCCTGGGAATGTTTGTCTTCCCTTGGATGAAGTTTAGTGGTTTGTGATGCTACTGTAGATGTGCTCTCTGCATGTGCTTTTCTTCCAGAGAAGATGCTGCTGAGTTATTAGCAAAACAAACAGGATTAGCCTGGCATAAAGGAAGATATAGACCAGGGAGTTGTGTGGTTGGTGCTGTGTGCTTTCTGGAGAACTGTGTGAAATTTGAGGACTTAGTTTGTCCATGGTTTCCTTAAAGTAGGAGAAAAAAACACTAGAAGGTTCCATTTTGCGCTTTCTTTACTCTTTGCTGTGATGTTTTGCCTGGAATTCTTTTTAAAGTCTGTAATGTTGTCTTTTATTTCTGTTCAGGCTCTTGGGAAGCAGGGCTAGATGGACTTGCTAACATCAGAGTGGTATTTGAGGAAGAACAATCTTCATGGTTTTGTTTTGTTTTTTTATGGTGTAATGTTAAAAATTAATTCGATGTTTCAATAAATAGAATCATAGAATGTCCTAGGTTGGAAGGACTTTAGAGATCATCTAATCCAATCTCCCTGTCATGGGCAGGGATGCCTCTCAACTAGACCAGGCTACACAAGGCTCTGTCCAACCTGGCCTTGAACACTTCCAGGGAGGGGGCAGCCACAACACCTCTGGGCAATTTACTAAAATGTACTAAAATACTAAAATAAGAGTTACTATTTCATTTTAGATAATTATACTACTATTTATATCAGATTCTAGATGTCTGAGTGCTAAAATCAGAAGTTAAATTGGCTCACTACAAAGAGATGCAAGTACTGAAAAGCTTTCTGTTGGCCCTGTATCTTCAGTTCTTCTGACTTTTTTTTTCATTTCTAGTCTTTCTAATCTCCCAGTAAATTACTGACATTGCTTCATTTCTTCTGCTGCTCATAAGATATAGCTGGGAGCTATGTAAAATACAGATAATATATACTGCACAGTACTGTATATATAGTTAGACCATATAGTTGTGCATGTATGTGCTCTCTGTCTTACCACATTTTCGAGAGAAACACTGTGTAACAATAAGCTCAGGGGTTTTGTTCTGTGGCCTCTTAAACTTGTTGTTATTCTTGTCTTGACCAAGATCTAGTTTGGAGCTGGGTGATCTCCTTAAGGTCCCTTCCAACCTGGACTGCTGTTTCTGTGAAGATCTGTATGGCCACAGGGTCCAAGTTGGCAGTAGCTGCATTACTTGCGTGAAGTTGCTTCTGTAGGGAAAATCAAACCTGAAACAGCTTGATGAAGGTATTTGCTTCTGAATGTCAAAGATTCCTGTTGAACTGCTGGAACCCTGTCTTCCAGCATCCAGACTTGTCCCTGCTGTATCAGTGTCCTCTGCCTACCTGCTGAGACTGCTCCATCCCATCATACAGGTTCTTAATAAGGCCATTAAGCAATACTGGTCCCATTGCCCATTCCTTAGTGATGCCACCAGTAACGGGCCATCTGTTGGACCGTATTCCACTTATTACCAGGCCCAGACGCTTTTCTGCTCACCTTTTTTCTTATTTCTGCCCACCCTGAATTTTCCTACTCATTGTATTTTTTTCCACTTTTGATCCAGATTAACTCCTCCTACAGGAATCTTAGTGTCTAGAGCTGTCTTGGCAAAGAATTGGCCACTCGGTTGATTCTAAAGGACTTTTGAAAAATTTTAAATATGCAAATAATAACAATTATTGCTGGTAATAATGGGAGCGCCATGGGGTTTCTTTATTTTTTT
>JAOEGS010012506.1:0-16787 GCA_025447755.1 Corythornis vintsioides | reverse complement strand
TGCCACAACACCCATAGTCAAAACATCTTTCTACTGTTTTACAAACAGCTGCCACCAAGGTCACAGCTGGTGGGAATATTTGTGATCCCACGAGAAGGAAAATTCCATGCAGTAGTATTTTCACATCCACAGATCCCCCCATTGTCCAGCATTTGCTGTGTGATCACCCCCAAGATGAACTGTTCCATAACAGGGACTTGATGATTGAGGAAAGGAAGGAAGGTACCCCCAGCCCTCTGTGGCCACTTTAGCTCCATTTTCCCAGGGTGAACTACGTTTCCCAGAGTTCCTACTATGAAAGGGCTGAAGAGCTGTGGCAGGCAGAGCTGAACTGCATCTGACTAGACTCAAGAAACAGTGAGGTTGTGCCTAATGAAATAATAAGCACAGAAGAACAGCCAGAGGAGACATTTTACAACAGGTTTGGAAGATCAGGGTCTTTTCAGAATATGGGAAAGAACCTTTATTTCTGCTGCAGTCCTTGTTGCTTTAGGGAACACTAGCCAGCTGCAAACAGCTGGTTTTGTCTCATACCTCAGAGCAGCAGCGATGTTAGAGGGAGTGAGAGCACAGGTTGATGTACTGAGTCTGTGTGAGTGAGCTCGTGCTCAGGAAGAGGTTTGTCTGCCCTAACAATTCTTGCCTCTGAGTATTCTAAATCCAGAAGCAGCTCTTTGCTAACACAGCAGGGCTGAGAAAGCTAAAGATGTATCAAGGACAGAAATGTGTAGAATGATGGGAATCAGCTTGCAGAGCTGCAAAGGAAGAAATGTAACAGCTATGAGTATTGATGAGACAGCCAGGGCCCTCCATGGAGGATTACAAGTTCTGCTTTGTTTTCTTCCTTCTCTCTGTGCACCAGACTGAGCTGGATAGCAGAATGAACCCGGCTGGTCTAGGCAGTGAAATCTTATGGGAAGGGCCCTGCTTAGAAAGCATTGGCAGTGGTATGAATTCGATTTTCTTGGCTCTTGAGGGATCATACCTTTAACAGCTCCCCACTATGTCCATCCCCAGTTGAAGGTGACCTAAACTAGTCCTTGCAACCCAGTCAGCTGCTGCCTCTAGCATATGGACATTGTAGGGTTTTGCTTTGGCTTGGGAGAAGGGCCAGAAGCTGTGGCTTAGCAATGAACCAAAGGTCAGCTAGTCTCTGCATTCCCGAAAGCATATGCATGCATAGAGATACACATATTTATGCATATATGTGTGTGTATATGTATATATAAAATACTTTTTTTTTTTTTGGTGGCAGCTGAGATAAAAGGGATATAATGAAAATGTAAACGAAAAACTTTACACCAGGCATGGCCTGACAGAGGGAAGATTGATATCCCATGATGCTTTGTCTTGATGAGACAATGAAAAATAACCACCACGGCAGCTGTGTCAATATCAGACTTGGTAATGCACCACTAGCTGTGGGTTTTTATTTAATCCGCTTTGCTTTAAGATGATAACGGTTGTTACTTTTCAATGCCTGTCTGTCAGCACCCTGGCATTGCAATATTCCTCCGCAGCTTTGCGAGCGGGTTTCATTTATTTTAAAATACCATTTCACACACTGCTGACTTTTAACAGTGTTCCATGTGAGTTTGGGAGATTGAATAGTGACAGAAACAACACTTTTTATGAGAATACAGAATATTAAAAATGGGGCACAATATACAGATGGCAGTTTTCACTACAGCTTGTTTTTTTCCCCCCAACCTGCTTCTGCTACTCAGCTTCCCACTGAATGCATTTGTAGTAACACCATAAATGTCACTTTCGCTGACTGCCTTTTGGCATTTTATTTAAATGGGAATTCGGCTCCTGCTGCCGCCGCTGCATCAAGCTCGTGGTTTGCAGCAGTGTTGCTGTGCGCGGGCCTCTGGCACCCAGCACCTTCTCCAGCAGCTGGGGTCTGGGGGCTGCCCAAAGAGTGAGCCCAGCTGCAGCAGAGGGATGGGCTGTGTGCCTGTCTATGTACCTCTGTGTCTCTGGGAGGACCAGGAAGGTCACCGAAAGCCATCCAAGACTGGTTTCTGCCTGGTGTAATAGTTTTTCTTTCTGCTTGGCTTCTCTAAGACTCTCATCTTGCCAGTGAAATGCAAAATCATTTGCTGCTGTGATGACACCAAGAAGCAGATGATATCTGGAGTTAGAAAGTCTTGGTTTTAGCTCCTGGGGTTTAGCTTCTTTTGGCTGCTTACTGCCTAAAATCTGGCTATTTGCTTCAGCTTAGTTGCTGTGGTGTTGAAGGAGCCCTGTCCCACTTTTCCTGGGGCAAATAGCAGTAAAGGCTTCCTACAAGGTGACAGTCACAGGACATATTCCTCTGTGGGCCTGGCTGGTGCTCCCATAGCTGTGTAGATCTTAGAAATCTCAAAAACCTGCTCTCTGAAGAACTGTGGTGGGTGACAGTCCTTGGCAGTCCTGATCTGTCTCCTGTCACAGGGCTGGATGCAGCTGCTACTCTGCAAGTGCTTTCCTGGGTGGGGGGAGTATGCATATAGACTGAAAAATAAAAGAGAATGGGGTAAACTGAGGACTTGCTTCGATTTGTCCTCCAAAGCACCCCGTGTCTGAGGGTGATGGGAGATGACCAGTGACCACCTGAAGGAGTTGCGGGGGCTGATGGTGGCGGAGCCAGGAATCCTACAGCCTGACAGACAGAATATTTTCTTCGTTTGAAAATGGAAATATTTATTTTCCTTAACATGGGAAAAAGAAGATTATGCAAAATAATTTTGGGGTCTTCATTTGTCATTTTGTGGCAGTGACTGGTTGCAGGGAAATACTACTTTATTTCCTACCCATATACTCTTGTAGAGGTCCTTGACATCACTAAATGCTTCACAAAGTTCTTTTAGTGTTTTGGAAAGTGATAGATGTAGTATTTTTACTCTCATCTCTTTAAAATGCTTTTATTTTAATCTTTGAGCTGGAGGTTCATTGTGCAGGTATACAAGGACATTATATAAAATATAATGACCTGAAACAGTATTGTTCCATCCTTCCTCTAATATTTTTGCTATTACAGATTCTTTTACTGCAGGACTAAGTGCACCTGCATATCTTGAGCCCTTCTGGGAGGTTGGAAATTTGTCCTTTTCTTTTCCACTGGGACAAAACTGCTATTTCTGCTTTCTAGGTTGCATGGCATCGACTCACAAGTGGTGATATTTTAATGTACATAAAGCTGTTTTCCAGTGCAGGCTGAATCTTTTCCCCTCTTGGCCCCCAGGGAGCATGTAGCAGGGGGTGGGAGGAGCAGGATAAGCCATTACTGAACATGTTGACTTTTTAAAGAAAATGTGAGCTGTTTTTAAATGCTCCTACATGTGCAATGTTCCAGGCAATCCTGGGAGATGGATGAGCAGTGAGAGTGCAGGTGAGGCAGGCAGAGGCACAGGAGAAAATGTTGCTTTCGTGTCTCTGTCCCAACAGGAATAATTTCCACATAAATGGCACCTATCTGTTATTTAACACTTAAATCGTCAGTGTCCATCAGCACGGGGCTCTTTTGTGCTGGGTGCTCCACAAATATAAAAGTGCGCATGGGGAAGCGTGGAAGTGGTTTATGGCTCCTGTTTTAGGGCAAGGAGATGGTGCAGGTGACCCCTGCAGAGACCTTATGCTCCATTATCTATTCATCATCTATTATAACTCTTTCTTGTTGCACAAAATTGATCCTACATTTCATCAGGTAGGAGTCTGACACACACAAATCAGATCTATGGTCTAGTTTCCTAGAGTTAACTTAGGGAAACTAAACTTTCCTCTAGGTGTCTAGGTGAAAATCACTCAGCTGCCCTTGCGTGTATGTTGGCACTTGTAAGTCAATAGCAATACTCTATTTGCATGATCCATCAGAAGAAAATAAAATAGTGTACTTTTAGCCTGATCCTTTTTGGGCTCTTGGACACAAGACTGATGCCAGCCCTGCATGTTTTGTCCCTACCCTAGCATTTCCTAAAATTTTAGCCTTCTTGTTTCCCAGAGTCATTGTCTGCATAGTGCAAATGATTTGCCAGTGTGAATTTAGCTGTTCCTCAGCCTTACCTGGCGTGGCTGTGCCAGGGGATATGGCTGAATTCCAGTGTCCCATGTGCAGTGTATGACTTGCTCCTCCCAACTCAGCAAAGCAGATTCTTGAACAAGCAGAATGGATTAATTAGTCTGAGATGAAGAAAGAAGGTTTCTTAACGCTCCCTCTAAAGATTTGGTTTATATGGCGCTGGGCAGTGATGCTTCATGTGAGGCAAGCAGAGAAGTGTGCTAGGTAAGGGGATGTTGTTAAGGCTGAGTGAATTATGGGGCGGGTCACATCTGTCTCAGCTGTGCACCTAAGGAATGTGTCTTTCTAGTGATGGTTTGGAAATCTGGGGAAGGTATGAGTGAATTGTGGCTTGTCAGTGTGTCGGAAGGGTGGGATTGACTCTTCTGTGTCAGTTTGTTGGCCAAGTGAAGGAATGGTAGGTCACACTGCAGCAGCTCCCCATCCCTGAAGGGCTGGCAGATCCCCTGTGCTATGTGGTCCTTCTACAGAATCTCAGCCTCCAACACTCCACAGGAAGATCCACACTGGCACAGCTATAGCATGGGTACAAAGGCAACCTGCAAGAGTCCTGAGCTGTGTGTAGGAGCTGCAACCTCTCTATGCAGAGCACAGAATACCACTGGGAGTTTCCAGCACTTCCATCTTCTGTAGCAATACTATTGCTATCACAGACAGGGATATTGGTACCTGGTAACTCTTCTGTGGCAGTTGCTATTGCAGAGGCTGTTAAGCTTGCAGGTGTCCAGTTCTTTGTCCAAGCTAGCACCTTGTCTTTCACATGACAATATCTTTACAGCTATACCCACCTGGAGTCCAAGTCAAAATCAGATTTGCTTTCAGTTAAACCTGCAGATTTGGAGAATTATGCTGGGTCTGCATGGGAGGTGGGAGTGAGTTTTTTGGTAAGATGATGGAGATATGAATACAAAATGGCAGCATTAAATCTATATCAGGGGATCTTAGGAGGGATAATGTCTTGCTCTTTAAATAAATTAAAAAAAACCCAACCAAATCAAAATGGACATAATGGACATTTATGTGAAAGCAAATGATCCATGATTTTTGAGTGTGCTGGAATTTTCCCTGGGTAATGGATTACTTGTTCAGATGTTGCCTCTTAAGTTCATTAGCTTTGTCCCAACCTCCACTCAGTATTTTAATATATATTCTAAAACACTATTTGCATTATATTTCTATCCTCGTGTTTCAAAATATTGGCTAGGACAGTTTTAGTTACCCTTCTATTATCTCTTGCTTGAGATCTGAGTATTAATATGATTTGAAGGATGAAATAGAGGTTCACATATTTTCCATGCTGCTCACAGTAGAGCTAGGAAATTACTAACTTGACACCTTCCGTTTTTCTCTACATTTTCAGTTGTGTGATGCTCCCTGCCAAACAGGGGTGAGTTATAGATGGGAATTGTTGGGGTTTTAATCTTGGATGCTGTGTGCTGTTGGCAGAGTTTTCAAAGGGATCCAATCCTGTATTTTTGATGAGAATTTTGCTGTTGTGCTGGAGAAATACACCCCCCAGCTATCCTTAGACCTCTAAGTCTCATTTTCTCTCCAACTATTACCCCTTTTTTTTTTAACTTCTTTCTCTGTCTTTTGCTCCACAATTCTCCAGTTGCACCTCCTCCCACTCCCCACGGCATCCCATTCCTGAGTGTGAATAATTTGTGGTGTTTTTTTGTTTTGTTTCTTTTCTAGCTTGATTATTTTCAGATTACCTTAAAAAAAAGTAATCACAGAATACTTGGTTTTGTACTCCTACTTGATCTCTTCATCACTCATGATTCCTGTTTTCTCTCATTATGTTTTTTCTGTCTATTTTGATTTCTATTAATGTAAAGAATTTCTATATGGTAATAGCAAGTTATTTTTTATTTTCCTTTTTTTTTTTTTTTTCTTGTCTCCCTCTATCTTTATTGGAACACAACTTGCAAAATGTGGTGCAAAAATACCCTCATATTTTCTGGTTATCCTATATCTGTTATTTTCTGTGTTGACTCTCTGACCAAATAATATCCTCAGCCACTTAGATATCCTCATTATAACCATTAGGATAAGTGCAGAGGACAAAATATATATACTGTACCTTAATTTTCTAATCACAATAGAAAGTTTAGATTTGATTTTTTTTATTATTTTTAATGACAGGCAATTCAGTTTCTTGGATGAGGCAGTTAATTGGTTCTTTATTGGCAATTGCCTCAGCAAAGCTTTTTTTTTCCTTTTTGTTTGTGAAAGCTCTCCTTTCAGTGTTTTGTTGGGTTTTTTTTCTTTTTGTTTTTATTTTTTTTGTAGATAAAACATAGAGGAAAAATACCCCCAGCAAAATATATGCTCTTACATGGGGGTTATGGTCTAAAAAATAATTTACCAAGATTGTGTAAACGAATCTGAAACTCCAGCTGAGCTCTGAGTAGTGACTCCAGTAGGAGACGGGCCATTGGCGGTTATACAGAAGAGTCAAATTTAAGGAAAACCCCATTTCAGATTTTTTCCGTTTGCTTACCTGCTGGTTTCAAGGACTTCCCAGCCACAGAGACTAGAAACTTATAATTATCCTTTAGCACAATTACTATGTGCTATGTAATGTGATCACTTGCCACCAGCAGCTGAAACTTAGGATATGTTAAGAATTTTTTTTCCAAAGACAAAGAAATCATAAGGATTTGGGAATATTGCATTAGAAGCCTGAAATCTCTCTTTGGAAGTGTTGGGGAACTGCCTGTTTCATGGATTTGACGGGAGTGCCAGGTGAGTAAGAGGGCTCAGGTGTTCATATACTTGAGTAACTACAAAGCAAGCTGCTTTTTACTAAAATGCAAACTCCACAGTCACACTGTATGCTTAGATGTAGAGCATGGTGTGTTGGTTGTCTAAGAAAAATACTGTAAGGAGAGCAACCTGTAGTCCAATGTGCTGAACATGATCTAACACTGCTGCAGAGCTGGGGGACTGAAGGCAGGCACGGACATGCCAATTAGTAAACACAATCCCAGTTTAATGTTTGAACACCAACCTTGTAACTGGAGGTTGCCAGAAATCCCTCTGATTTTCTTTGGGAAGAGGAGGTAATTTCAAGTGCTGAAGTTCCCATGTGATTGAGAAGGTGATGCTGGGAACACTGGTTTGTTAGGGACTGCCAAGGGCAGGAAATTCCGGGATTGCACTTTCACCTTTCAGAGTTGAGGTTGTTTTCCTTTCTAATCAAATTGAGGCTGTCCAGGTCTAACTCTGAGCTGAGGGCTTCAGCCTTGAGAAACTTATCCCTTGTGGGTCACTCATTTTAGGGAGGAGGGAGGCCATGACATCTCTATCCTGGGTGATGGGGTGGAAAGGTCATACGTAGAACAGGGTGAAATCTGTTTCTTCTTCCAGGTTACTATCTAGTGTGTAAGCACTCCCATGGTCACCTAGTATAGGTGTTTATTGGTGCTGAATCTGGCCCTTGAAAGTTTGTTCTTGTATGAACTTTTTGGAAAGAGTTACATACAGGTTTGGGTTTCTGCAAACACAGAAGCCATGGTGAAAAACATGGGGGGTTCTCAAAAAAATTAACTCAAGCCCTGAAAGGACTTGGTTTGTTTAGAGTCTAAGTGTTGGTACTGCAGATGTAGTGAGTCATAATGTTTGTCTTGGGACTTGTTGATAAAGTTATGTTAAATAAAGTGATGATGCAATTGGTGTAAGACAGGGAAAATCACTGCATGGTATTATTTTACAGAAAAATAACATAGGATGATGTGTATTATAGAGCATCAGTGTCCTGGGTCAGGTTTTGAGGTGGGTAGTGTGTGATGAGGAGAGCAGGCAGGGGAAGAAACCTGGGAGGGATCCAAAAGCATTAGCAGAAGGAGCCTGTCTGGCTGGGCTGCCACTGGGAGTGGAGCTCCCGGATCATCCTCGTGCCCAGGGCTGGCCCTGACGTGCAGGGTAGCTTGATGTCCTCCCATGCTGATGAAGTGTCCCTGTAACTGTGCGCAGGTCTGAGCCTCACAAGGGAGAAGCTATGACATGAAGAGGACCTGCCTTCCAGCCAGAGTGCTTCCTGTGTGGCCTCTGTAGAGGAACTTCTCTTTACGTATGTAAGCCCGGGGTGGAGAATCTGGTTCACAGTCATTCTCAGCCCCATGGGGAGCTATGAACACTTATGTTAGCTGTGCTTACAGTACGTTATTCCTTAGCTCTGCACTTATACAGCACCACTAAGCACCTGCTAATGCTTTGGAGGATTTTAAACAATCCATAGCTTGATTAAATGCAAACTGAGCCAGATATGCAGGAAAAATGTGGCTGTAGTTACATGAAATCTGCATGCCTGTAGGTAGATGTAGGTGACCATAAGCAGGTGTTTTGTAGCCAAGCAAGCTCCTGGTGATAACTTCACATTTGCTTCCTGTGGTTGTCATTGCTGGAGCTGGGTAGGGCAAATGTTCCCTCCAGGCATTAAAAAATTCCTTGCTGCTTTACAGAGATTAAACAAAGCAAGGGATGTGTTACCTGATCACAGGCAAGTCCCTCTGCTTTACAGCTGTATGGGCAAAGCAGAGCCACTTACACTTGGAAAGCAATTTATGGAAGGAGTGCAACAGCAGTGAAACAGCTTTGGAGTTTGCAAGGTGCTGGTGAAATGCTTCCTTTGCACTCTTTTACCACTGGGATCTGCTCCCATGGCTACTGTGTAAGTTGTTTGAAAATCCTACTGGCTTTGTTGAAGCTTAGGGCCAGGTGTACACAAAGGGCTGGTGGCCCCAGGCTCATATAGAAAGGGGTTGTTTCACTGGAAATGCCCAGATGCTGGGTCCAGCCTGCCCCTGGGCTCTGCTGAGGGACCAGTGAGGCTGGTCTGGGGATGTTCCTGGGAAGAGGCCATCTGAATTGCATATGAGGGCCAAGGCGAGAGAAGAGCGTTGTTCTAAGTAAATTGTCAGCCGCCTTTCTGTGTGTCCTCCCCTTGCTCCTGCTTTCTCCTCACCGACATATCAGTGATGTTTATTAAGAGATGACAAGTCTATCAGGCCTCATAAGCAGCCTTTCACAAGGAGGAGATCTTATATCCAGAGAGCATCATCAATCTTGTCTCTGCTCTGCTCTTCTGAGCAGCTGATAGCGAACAAGGCTCCATCCTCTTCCCCCCTCCTTCTTATCCCTTCCCCTCTCCTCCCCTCCACCAACCCTCTGCAGCACAGCGGGAGCCAGTGAAAGAGAGATTTCATTTGCATAAAGTGTTTCTGCTTTAAAGAGAGGGGAGAAGCAGAGACAAACCCAGCTCCTCTTCGACTGCAGCACTGCTCTGGGAAGGCTTCCCCTGCTGCCTGGGTCAGGGCTGATCCAAGGGTGCACATTAAGATACACCCTGATCTGTTGCCCAGGCAGAAGGGTCGTTAATTCTGGAAGGTTCAGTGATGAGCAGGGCCAGCAGATAAAAGTACAGACTAGAAAATCCCCCTCCCTAGCTAAGGCTGATACTGTGCCCATGGGGGAAGGGGTAGGAAAGAGGGTGTGTTCCAGCTGAGTCCTAGTATGCAACCTCTGGCCAGTGTTACAGTGTTACAGCTCAGCAGTGTCTTCTGAAAGCTGTGGCTGTAACTGGGGATGTGGGCTGGTAGAAAAGGTATCCTGGGCAGGGTAAATGGGTAGAGCAGATGTGCTGCCTTTTAGTCAAGAGGAAGGGTCAAATCCAGAAAATGATGTGCCAACAGAAATCCCATCTCAGAGCAGGAATCATCACTTTTGTTTCTATTTTACAAAATTCATCTTATCTATCTATTTTTTTTATATTCTTCACATTTCACACTTGTGAGCTGATGTGTTGGAAAACCAGGGTTATGTTTTCTTCCAGACCAAATTAAGTTTCAGTATCTTTTTCATCCTCTTTGTTTTCCACTTCTTTCCTTTCTCCTTTTTTAAAATTCCCTCTTTCACTTCTTTTATCTAAAGATCCTGACTGTTTAGACTAGATTTTGTGGGTAGATCCAATCCTGAAGAGTAAACATATGTTAAGAAAAGCCACCAGTTCCTCTTTACAGTCTTTCTTCCACAGCTCTGCTCATGGCTTAATTCTCTAGGGAGAAGACCTGGATCTAATTTTGGGAGCCTCTTAGATAGCAGTGAGCTTATTCAACAAAGATTTTTACTCCATGCTGTTTCCAAGAGATTTGCTGGGGTGTTTATGGCAAAGGCAGGGGGCTGAGTGATCTATGGGGAGGTGGGTTTCAGCCTGTGGCAGCTCTGAGCCCTGGATGTCCTCAGCTCCCTTCTTTGCAGGAGACAGCTACAAAATCACCTTTATCAAATATATATAAGCCCTCAACCAAGGATTTAGGCTATCAGGCTTGTAATGGTGGGACAAATGTTGACACACTGTGGTTAAAAATACTGCTAAAAGTTGCATATCTGACGTGCTTTCCTTTTTTAAACTAAAAACTGTAGACAGTGCCCCAGATATAATTGGGATGCACCTCACCAAGTTTTGCATAGACAGTTTGTATCTGAAGATGCATCAGGAAAACTGGCAATTTCAAAGAGCTCCCATTAAAACTTTATGACAAGAAATTGAACACAAACCTCACAGAATATTCAAAGCATTAAAACTAACCCTGTGTGAAATTTCCCACCAATCCGCCTAGGAGGATGTGTACTTCCAGAGGAGGAGGAGGAGGAGGCAGGAGTTTATCCTCCATTTTAAGACTCTTCCAGCATATCCCCAACCAGGATGGCAGCAGAAGCTGCCTATGTTAACAGATCCTTATGGGATGTGTGGTGGAGAGAAATATGAGGCTTTCTTAGAGGTATCTGAAGCCTGATCACACTCCCTTGAGTTCAGTGGGAAATCTGTTAGTGAGTTAAACATGGCAAGAGCTGGAGGGTAAAGAGAGGGCTGTACATCTTGTCATTTGTACCCTGTGCATTGATGCTTGGACCCCAGACTGCCCAACTAAATTGGCTTGTATTGAAAAAATGGCTGAGATAAAAAATTGGTGAGAGAAGGAGGCAGATATCTCTTGCGTGAAAAAAGGCCTGTTGGAAAGGAAAATATTTGCCATGGTAATTATTTAGGTATGAAGGGATGGCAAGAGTTGCACCAAGATCCACAGGACTCAGTCTGGTGTTTGTAATAGCTCCAGCACTGGGTGTTTGAGTGGAAGATAGAGGAAATTGTAGAGCAGGTGTTGTGGTGGGGACTTATTCCCAGTCTTCTCTGTCTTTCAAAAGTCATTTGAAGCCCAAGGGTTTCTGTCTCTTCCAAAATTCTGTAGCGTTAGGATTAGGTGTCATGAAACTTGCTGCCTATGCTATGCCCACATTGCCCTTTCAGTGTATACACATTCCCCTCCTGTTCTCTTCCTTGGGAGCTGAGCAGCCTGACACTTTTTTTCCTTGCTTCACTCTGTCTTGTGCTCCCTGGGTCCAGCACTGAGTTGAGGATTTCTTGCTGTGCTCAGGAGACAACAACTGATACAGCTGGTTTTGGGTTTGTGAAGTCTGTATTTTCTCAAAGGAAGATGCTAGTTAATAGTGGACCTTTTGGAGCAGAGATGCTTGTTCCTGGCTTTGTGGGAAGAGCTTGACCTGCTGCAGCATTGTTTCACCAAGAGAGGTGTACGGAGTCCCCTGGGCCATGGTGACTCAGCCTGGATCACCAGAGAGAAGAGCATGTAGCACTGAGGGAAACTGTGTTGCAAGTTCTCTGTCACCTTTGCCCCTCCCTTTTGGAATTCATATGTCTTCACATTATTCATGTGTCTTCACCTGGAGTAAACGGGCACAGGTCTTACTGTTCACACATACACAATTTGGCCATGTATGTGTGTCCCTGGTTCTTATCCAAAACATTTATTTTCCTGGGCCAGACCCTTGCTAGGAAGGGTCCGAGGTGGCAGGAATAGATCACTTTTAGCTGTCTGTGCCTGTAGTTCATGTCCAGTTGGCTTTTTCACTGTCAGCCTTGGTGGCTCAGTCCCTCCCCTTGGACAGCAATCCACTGGGAGGGGTTTCACAATGTCGGCATGCAGGCGTGGCCAGGGAGATGGACAGCAGCAGCAGCCTGGGAGAATCATCAGCGTGCGCTGATGAGGGGATAGAGACGGAGCTCAAATCGCTGCTGCTGCAAGCCCTGCAGCAGGGTGTTGCTGTGCACTCGTGTTTCCCTCACTAGAGCTGGGGGTCTGAAGCATGCAGGGGTCGTCACTGGAAATGTGTCAAAGGCAGCTGATGTAAAGCTGGGGAAGGGTAGGGCTGGGCTGTGAGCATGGTGGTGGGAAGGAAGGAGGTGTACTGTGCTTGATTTGTTCTGTGGGCTGTGCACAGACACAAACAGAAGTCCTGGTTAGATGCAGAGGACAGAACTTAAAGGCTTGGTTGTGCGAGAGTCTGTCCTTACAGCAGCAGCCACTCTTCGGTCAGGAGATGAGCTGGGGACCTGCTCCTTCTCCATCTGGGGTGATAATGGGTCAGTGTGGGACCAATCCTGCCCCAAGGCTGGCATATGATACACAGGTCCATGGGCAGAGGTTTGTCTGCCCATTAAAAACTGTGCTTCAATTAGTCTTAAGGCACAGGAAGGACTGTACCACACCAGCCAAGTTGTCTTACCCTGTGGACCTTCCCATCTCCATGCTGCTGCAAGTTGCTTTCCTTGACAGCTGCATGGCAAGAGGTTGTCCTGCACTCTATGAGGAGACTCTGAGAACCAAGGTACCCCTGTGCAGTTGGGACCCACATAGGCACGGTCTGAGGAGCCTGTGTGGCTGCTTTGAAAGCTGTTCCCCAGATACTTTGTAGAATCTTAGTTTTTGTCTTGCTGTCATTAATGAGGAAGGGGTGAGAGTTTGCTCCATCACTTTATCTCTGAAATACATGTTGAGTTGGGAGAAAACCTATTCCCATATTAGAAATGCCACAGCAATGAGCAAGCCAACTTCATGGATGCCTTTTGCTCAGTCTCTGAAGTTTGAGCACAGTGTTGAGGCTCCGGTTTCAAACACCAGTGTGGCTGTGGTTGTGCCATGGCTGATGGATCCTGCAGCCATTAATGAGCTTGCAGGAGCACTCCTCTCTCCTCTGAAATGCTGTGACTCACGTCTTGACCACGGAGAGGAGCAGCTGGAGCCTCCAGGAGAGCCCGTAATGAGGCCAGGAGCTCCAGCAAGGGGCCTGCTTTCTGTCAGCTCTTGGAGGAGACCGCGGGTAATTACCTCTCCTGTCTGCTTTTCTCCGCTGCTGGCTTCGCTTCAGGTTCAAACACTCGCTGACAGGGAGAAGGGTTTTCAGATACATAATTTAGAATTCTGATGGCATGTTGTCAGGTCAACATGCTGCAACATGGGAAGAGATTTTACATCATAAGGACTCTAGTGTCACTCCTGACTACACTGCTCATCTGGTGCATTTCTACCCATTTGAAGGGTACACGATGGGTGGATTTCTGGCTGCCTTTGGGTTTCCCTGCCTGCAGTGGGGTTGTAGCTGTGCATTACCTCTTCTTGTCAGATCTTATGAGGTTTGTGGTTACCTCTTCAGTCTGGTCTTGTGTTGGGGATCATGCAGGATGCTTGAGTTTCTAATTTTGTGTTGGGTGAACTGGAAATATCACAAGTACCTTGGAAGCAACAAAGTTGAGAGGAAATAAATCCAAGCTAAAGATCACTATAAATTGCTGTAACCCTTCCTTTACTTTATGTTAGCACCTTTTCAGTGGGGAAAACCTTTTATACGGGTTCAGTATTATGTTTTATAATTTATGTTTTTGTATGTATACAGCCTTGTCTTAGAGTTAAATCTGTGCTTTAATTGGCCTCTGTCTACTGTCTGTGGTTCCAGAGCTGGGTAAGGTACCCTTTGTTATGTAAAGTAGCATCATATGTGAAAGGCATTACCTTGTCATCAGAGAGAAGGATCCTGGTGGTAATCTCTTTACCTGTCTTTGGTAAAACTAGGGAAGGATGCTTTGCCCCAGAAACTTCATCTTGCTCTCCTCAAGGCAGCTCAGTTTCCACATGGCCTTGCTGGAAAACAAGCTTAATCAAATATCAGAGTCTGGCCTTGCTGTGGACAGAAAGCAATTTTCCCTGTTGTGCTGCTGAACTAAGGATCTTTCTTTGGGATAACTGTGTCTTGTGGCCTTTCTTCTGGCCTAGAAGGGAGAAGCTCCTGGCTGTCCCAGTGTGCTGTGAGCTGAGCAGACCTTGGTAAAGGAATGACACACACCTTCTGCAGAGTGAGAGAAGTCTTGGTGTAAACAGATGCAGAAGTGGCTGAAACAGATTAGTATTTTAAGCTTGGGGAGCAGGATGGGTCTCTACTGTCCACTAGCCAAGTGTGAGTGGATGATAAAGGGGGGGAGTTGTGGGGAAAGGAGAGTGCAAAGGTTCAGCTTCTGTCTTGATGTTTCACCCTGCCTAGTGCCAGCTGCCCTCACCCTCTCCCTCCCCTCGATGTGCTGGGCAAACACTGCAGCTCCTGTTTCGACCTGCCTGTCTGTGTCTCGGGGCAGCTGGGTCAAAGCCAGTGGCGATCCCCGTACACCCGACGTGCCTGCCACCCAGCTAGGGCACAAAGGCAGGCAGTGCTGCCAGCAAAACTGCCTCCTGCAGCAAGATCCTGTGTTGTCCTGGGTTTGGGCCTGCGGTCGGGGATGGAAGTAGGGCAGTGTCTGTGTCCGAGGTGAAGCGATGCTGAAACCTGCTAGAGGGGAGCAGCGCAGTTACAAACCAAATGGTAGGGCTTTGGAGGTGGTGTTTGGGGTTTGTTAGGGTTGCATAACCCCCGCCTCTTTCTTGCTTTTCTCCAGGACTATTATCCTTTCAGCCAGTAGGTGGCTCTGGAGCACGCTGTGGAGCTGGGCACAGCTCGGCGTGCAGTAGCCGAAGCGACAGGGAGAATCTGCGACTGTCACCAGTTGGCGATGAAAGGCAGATGGCCTTACTTCCAGCTTCCAGACGGGATGCGTGCGTGTCCTCTGACACACATATGCAGAGGCAGCTTCGATGCATTTCCAAATACTTCTGACACTGTGTGCTCTGATGCAATGTTTAGGAAGTGGGGAACATGCTTCTGGTGCTGGTAACAAGCTTGGCTCAGCCTGTCCTTTGGGAGCGGGGATGACTCCAAACGCAGCATCATACCAGATGTAGACTGTTCTCAAGAGCTCCAGACCTGTAGAGAAAGTTGTTGTGAGAGGCAGCCGTTCTGAACTGTCTTGTGTTTGCTACAGTCCCCTGGGAGGATGTAGGATGTGAGGGGCAAAGCAGAGAAAGCCTTGACAGAAGTTGCACAAAGGAGTACAGCTGCTATCTAGGAAGATATTAGCATCCCAGGTTTTGGAGTCTGTGCCAAAACTTATGCCTGGGCCATACAAGACTGTCAAGTCTGAATAGCTTGCTCTCTGTAATTAAAGTCTCTACTAAATGACTTTATTGAGCACCACTATGCAGAGTGACCTGACAAACGGAAAATTCTGGGCCTTAGTCTTCCTGTTGAGGAGAACAAGATCACCTCATGGTTGAAGTTTTGGGGTGCCCTGGAATTAGGGAGTGCCTGCTCTTCTGTTGATACTGTGGTATGGCTCCTAGTGGTCTTCTCTATGCTGAAGTCTGTTGCCTGTGGACAACTTGGTAAAACAAATCCACAAAACCCACCAGATACACATCTTGGATACATGCATCCAGATATACATCATTGGGTGTGGTCTGCAAGAAATTTAGAGGGGATGCTGGAAATCTAATTTACTCTGCACTTTGATCTTTCCTAGGATCATGGAGAGTAGCTGGAGAGACCTATGATTTCAAAAATCTGAATTCACATTTTTGAAAAGCAAGTCAAGCAGGCCAGGGCTCCTCAAAGACATTTGAAGTGGCTTTAGAGAAGAAGCAGGCCTAGATCTCACCTGGGCCACAGCAGAGCTGTGTTCAGTTTATTTCATGGAAATACTACACGGGCTGTGTTTGGAAGATCAGAAGAACCAGAGATCCTAGTACTGGTGCAGCTTCCCTCATCCCATGATGAGGGAGGGGTATTAGACAAGAAGCTCTGTCCCCTGGAAAAGGGAGAAGTGTGTTGTAGGGGACATGGCAAAGCCAGAATGAAGTATGGCAGCTTGAGACTGAGGTGTGCTGGCAAGAGCTGAGCTATCAAGGATTTTGAAGTCTTCCCTTCCAAAACCTGTCGATTCCAGTGGCCTACAAATGTCAAGGAAGATCTTGGTACTTGTTAACACAGGAAGCAAACTCTCATGACCCTTGTGCTTGGTTGAGTGGGAGGAGAGGGGAGACTTTAAGGACGTGTCCCTGACACTCACTTGGCATAGCAGCTGTCCTGCTCCCACAGGGTCTGGCCAACCCACGTGTCCCTGTGTAAGGCAATTCCTGGCTCTTGCATGCTGCAGCCTTGGTTTATGTGTGTGATGCTGTTACAGAATCACAGAATGTTAGGGGTTGGAAGGGACCTAGAAGATCATCTAGACCAACCCCCCTGACAGAGCAGAATCACCTAGACCAAGTCACACAGGAACAGATCCAGGCGGGTCTTGAGTGTTTCCAGAGAAGGAGACTCCACAACCTTCCTGGGGAGTCCGTTCCAGAGCTCTGTCACCCTTACTGTGAAAAAGTTTTTCCTTGTGTTTACCCTAAACCTCTTGTGCTCCAACTTGCTCTCATTGCCTTTTGTCCTGTCATTGGATGACATTGAGAAAAGTCTGGCTCCATCCTCCCTACACTCACCCTTAACATAT
>JAOEGS010012505.1:39984-82059 GCA_025447755.1 Corythornis vintsioides | reverse complement strand
CTCTGAGCAGCCTGGTCTAGTTGAGGGTGTCCCTGCTCCCTGCAGGGGGGCTGCACTAGATGCCCTTTGGAGGTCCCAGCCATACCCACTCCATGACTCTCTGTTTTATCCCATGAGTGAAAATACACTTTTTGAAGAATGAAAGTTTTCCGAGCTGTAACACAGTGTTTGTGGCTGCCTGACCCAGAAAAGAGCTCTCCTTGGGCAGCCGGGGGTACCAGGGGGGCAGTTTGGAGAGTAGGAGTGGTGAGGACACGTGTATGGGCAGCTGGGAAGCATTGAGTATTGCTTCTGGTCATCAGTGCACTGCTAGGAAAAATCCAAGTCCAAATTACCACGCTCATTCAAGCAGTTAGGCAGAAGTTAAACCTTGAAAGCATTCACACCACGAGTCAATCATGTTTCTCATTTAGTAGTTGTGTTTCTCCACAGGATGTTCCTGAAAGTTTGCAGGGAAATAGCTTTGGCTTTCATTAGACCTAATTTTGGCTAACAAAAATAACCTTTATACTTTTGTCTCGCTTTGGCTTGTGTCTGGAAAATCCTGACTCCTGAGCACCAGATGGGTTAATGCAATAACATTTCTCAGCTAAATGGCTGACTGTGGCCAGGTGCTACTCTGACTAGTGCTGGATGCCAGTGACCACAGTGACTCTTTCCCCACCTTTTGGCAGTTTTGGATGGCAGTCATCCAGCCCCAGAGGCCAAGCCTTAGAAGATAACTCACTGCCCAAGGCATCTTCTCCTTGGCAATCTCCTTAGGCATCTGCATTGGTGGCTCTGCATAGCTTTTCTTTCTGTCACATGGCCAGGGGGTGCAGTGGGGGACCTGCTTTGCTCTTTGGTTTTTATCTTTTCCTTTGGTTTTTTTGAGCTTCCTGACCAAACCAAGGGGTGTTTTCTTTAGAAGGAATTGGCTGCACGTCCTGCCTGTCCCTCTATAGCTCATGCTGGGATAATCTGCACTGAAATGGGGTCTTTGTTTCCAGCACCCCTTTCTCTCTCCCTCTAAGTCATCACCATCTCTGGGCGTCCTTAATGCTGCTTACTCCAGAAGCAATTGTGTTTGTAGACAGCTGTTTATAATTTCAGGTCTGTGAGGGAATAAGTGACAAATGTAAAGAAACAAAGCTACTTGGGAGACTTTACCCTATTTGCTGGAAATAAGTAAGGAAAGTTTGGGGAACATAAAACAGCTGGAAGGCAGGGGAGCGTCACAAGAAGTGGGTAGTTGCAAAATGAACCTTATAAGGGAATAGCTGCTTGGCCTTACCAAATTTAGAGGGCTAGACCTAGAAAGGCATACTAGATGATTGCATTTTTGTACCAGCTTGAGGTAGAAAGCAGGATGAAACCATTTTGCAGCTCTTGTAATAAGCTAAGAGGTGGATAAAACACATGCTATTTGGGGTGTTTTAAGGAGTGGAAAAAAGAAGTTCCCCCCTGTTGTCATTCACTGCCTGGTCCTGTGTGTTTCAAAGCCACAGGAGACAGCTCTGAGTGGCCCAGGGCAGTTCATGGCCTCTTCCCACACAGGTCAGCCCCACAGCCTCTGCCACTCAAACCCTGCCAGTTTTCCCCTGCATACTTCTCAAACCCTCCCAGTTCTGCCCAGTTTGCCCCCTTATTGCCTCTGCCCAACAACCTGCCAGACTCCTGCTGTGCAGTGCTGGCTTCTCTCTAGGTTATCCCAGGATTGACTTGCAAGCAATGTTATTTTTAAAGTATTGGTGTTTATCTTGTATGAGCTATGTACTGAAAAAAAAAATTGGTTTTTTTTCCCTATTAACTCTTATTCCTGGAGTCACCTGATTAAACTTCCACTATATTTTCAATGTAAACTCATAACCCTTGTGCTTAAAGAGAGGATCCCAAAAATGTAAACTGTAGAAGGCAAATTTAAAAAAAAAAAAAAGAATTATTTTTGTCTCTCAGCTTTTGGAGCCAATTCATAATGTGTAAGCCCTAAGGGTCTGCAATACCATGGAAGGAGCTGCTTCTCTGTTGTGTCCATATCTGCAAAACTACAATAACCTCTGTAACTCTTTTGTGTTACATCCCTACCAAATATGTTCGTTTACATTTCAGCACATTTTTGTCTGCTTAGGTCACAGCCTACAGTGCTCTACAAACTACTAGTTGAATAGATACATACCCAGTGGTAAGAATGGACTGGTCTGCAGGAATGAAGGGAAATCTGGATTTAAAAAAGGAGCTTCCACTGATGTTGCCCTTTGTAGAGAGTATCATGGGAGATGAAAATGCTCAGAGTCTCTGAAAGCATAAGTTCTTGATTTTGAGCCTTCCTCAAGATATTTTTCTTAAGGAACACCTGTCTCTGTGTTTTCCCTTTTAACAAGTTTTTATTGTCCATTGGAAGGTCAGAAATTTCTTAGTGTGTTTCTCAAGCACAACTGAGCTGTACCTCATTCAGGGAGATATCTCTCATTTCAGCCCCATCTTAGCAACTTCAAGACAAACAAGCCTGTCATCATTTAATGCTAAAAGCTATTTACATCTGAAACTTGATCAAGAAACTAATGTCCATTCCAGGGATGATCACAGATGCATTTCAGACTTCTTTCAGACCCACTGGGATGAGTCTTTTAAGTCCATGTTTTGCCCTCAAGATTTTTGTCACCTGCTGAAGCTTTGGCCATTCAAACAGACCTAAAGTTTACATGCTGCAGCAGCATATCTCACTCTAGCAGTGTCTAAGGGAGGAGGCATGCACAAGCCTGATTATTACTGCTCCTTTTTGCTGCATAGAAAAGCACCATAGCTCAGCTTGGGGCTTGCAGGAGAAGAGCAGCACAAGGATAGGTCTTGAATAAACAAGATGTCAGATTTTCCCTGCTCTTCCTTCAAGGGGTTGTTGTGACTATGTCTGTAGAAGCAGGGTCTGGACAAGAAGGGTTTGCTTTGCTCAGTACTTAGAGACAATCTGAAGGGATATTTACTTGTGAAAGTCACAGGATGACTAGAGAGTCAACCTCACTTTGTGTTTCTTGTAGGTTCCTTGTCCTCAGCCTCCTTCAAATGGCAACACAACCCTTTCCTACAGCTGTGGAGTGAGGTTTGGAAAGGTCGAAGGCATGAAGAAAGGTGACCAGATCAGAATTCAGCTAAGCTGCTGCAAGATCATTTTGAACAGTTTTCACCCCATGAGACACATCTGTGTAGTTCATTTGGATGTGCAGAGAGGGAAGTCAAGCGTAAAGCTCAAGCCTGCATCTCTGTGCTGTGTGTAAGTAAGCAAGGTGCACTTCTGGAGGGTGGAGGAACCACTTGGAAAGGCTGTGTATGAAAAAGTAGGTGTCCAGGGCTAAATGTGCCACTCCTGCTCAAGGCTAAATGCATTTTAAGGTGTTCTTAAAACTGAGACATTTGACTTGACAAATGGTTTAATACATTTGTTTGTCCTTAGCCTGCTGTGAACTGTCTTGAAACCAGTACAATCCTGAGGAAAAACAAGACCTTAAAGAAAAATTTTTTTTAAAATCTTGATAATGTCTTTTCTTAGTCTTCAGTCAGGATTCCTTCCCATGTGCAGTAGGTGTGGTCTGTTACAGAACTACAGAGCAGCAGAAAAAGCTTTTCAGACCTGAAGTCTGAAGGGGGGGACCATATTGTCCTGAGTATGACATTCCCTGACAAACTGATTATTAGTTTCAACTTCTTGAGTCAATTAAATATGGAAAATAATTTGGGTGCTCATATAAAAAAAAAATGCAAGGCCTTGTTTAGGAAACTTTGGGAAGTTGAAGTCAGCCTTGCAACTTCTGAAGCCCTGATTCATAACCATGTGTGTGGGATTGCTGATGTGGTCAAAGATTTAACCTTTAAAGCATGAAAGGCAAGTTGCCTTCTGGGGGACTCTGTGATGAGGCATGTCTTGCTTGTGCAGTGTGTTGGACACCCAGAAGCTTTATGTTCTGTGTGTGTGTGTGTGTGTGTGTGTGTGTGTGTGTGTGTGTGTGTGTGTGTGTGAAGAGATGTCCCCATCTTGTTAATTGGTTTTTAATGCCTTGATAGCTATCAAAGCATTGGTTTCTACCTCACTCACTCCATCCCCACCTGTCTTCCACCCAGACCTGGTAGCAATATGCTATTCTTTTTTCCCTGGTCTGGGATTCAGCCCCAGATATCACCTGGCTGTTCCATGTTCTTGCTGATGTCCAGGCTGTTCCCAAGCAGGAGTCACCAGAGAAGGACTCTGTTTCCGGGAGTGGTTGGGTGACTAACCTGAGATCAAACAGTGGGACAGCAGTGGAGGCAGAACCAGAAATCAGGTCTTCTGACTCAAGTTTCTCTTGGCTGCTGTCTCTGCGTTACGCAGCAGAACTCCTCTGTGCTGCAAGTTTCAGCAGTTGCAGAGACAAAACTTCATTTTCTTTCCCCAAGATGATGCTGTCTCACCCTGTTCTCTGCCTACCAGGAAACGCTTCCTTAGCATTTGCCTTTAAAGAGGGGGAGACAAGGAGAAGATGTTTCTGAGTGGTTGCACTCTTTTGATCGATCAGAGAGGTGAGCCAGAGTGTGTTCCAGTGACCTCCTGCTATATAAAAGCTTGGCCTGCCTGACAGGACTTCTGGCTGCTGAGGAGCTGTGAGTCACAGCAGCCTTCACCACTTGGATTCGATGCGGATTTTTGCATCAGACGCTGCGGAAACGAGGTGGCCTCTCAAATATTTGCATTGCTTGGCAAGCTGGGCTAGAACGGGGGTGTATTCAGGAAGTTCTGGCAAGGGCAAGCACAGCTGGTGTTAAGGTCTTTGCAGGGCTCCTTTGTGTGTGTGTCTGTGTGTGTGTTTGTAGGAAAATAGCGAGGCCCCTTGGTTTTTTTCCAGCCAGGATTCCTGGGAAAGGATGAGTCATCGGGAGATTTCCTGTGACTTCTGGAGCAAAGGAAAAAAAAAAAAACCAACCAAAAAACACATTATCTTTGAGGGAATCTTCTTGGATCTTCCACCACCCCAGTTTTTCCCCCGAGTGTGCAGAAAGCCTCACCTCTGGGTACCACTGCTCAGCGACCAGTGGGTACTGCTCAGGAGCAACACAGCTGTGCCAGTATTGTTCCCTGCCCTCCTTTGCCTGGAAAGCCCAGGATCCCAACCCTACAATTCCTATTGTCTTCTTCTGCATGTGCTTCAGGAACTAAACTCCAGGCAGTGGTACCAGTGGTCAAGGTGTGCCTGGCTGGGGGTGCTGGGAGCGTTTCCCTTTCATGTCTGAGATCATCAGCTTGTGTGAGGGAGAGGCTGTGTGGCCACAGAGTGTTTTGCACAGCACCCAGCATGGCTGGGTTCAGGTTCAGGACTGAGTCAGCTGGGTGCTGCTGCAGTGCAAAGGAGTCAATAGCAATGACAGAAGAGATGTGGGGGTTTCCTGTTGGCTGAGGAAGAAAGGAGTGAGGTACCTCAACTCCAAGGTGATTACTATTTATGATTTGACTTGCAATACTGCCTGCAGACTGCTGGGGCTGTCTCATGAGGCATGTGCATGCAGCACAGGCACATACACCCCCCACCCTGGAAAAGGGCTTCTCCAGAAGAGATGAGCTGTTTGAGACCTTTGAGAGCAGGGATACTGTGATGATACTGGGGCCAGAGGGTTGTTGCTGCAACCAAGAGCCATGCATAGGCAGTTTAAAGATCAGGTGTAGGTCTTAAGGATCTGCTTCCATTATTTCTGGATGCTCATCACCACTATTTGGCCACCACTTTCTCTAGCTGGTATTTCTTGATGTGTGCTTAGCCTTTTTATGTTCTGAGTGCTTTACAAATATTATGTAATTAGGAAAATAACTCTATTTACACAGGCAATTGCACAACCACATGTTCAAAATTCTGCCCTTGGAAATGTAGCTTCAACTGAAATTTCCTTATCTCCTCTGAACTCTCCAGGCTGCTCTTCCCAAAATGATTTTTAATCCCCTTAACCCCATAACTGAATGTGCTGATGGTAATAACATGAATACAGCCTGGGCAGATAAACTGCTTGCCTCTGCTGGGGAAAATAAATGGGAAGACAGGGCTCTTAGGGAGCACATGTTTTGGGTTTCACTGTTGGTCTGTTTGCTAAACATGCTGGCTTCTAGTAGAAGAAACTCAGTGCAAAACAAACAGCCGTGCCCCCCACTGGCTCATCTCCAGTTGCTGGTGATAGAACTGAGGGAAGGATTTATCCCTCTGAGTGGCTGTACGTAGTGAGAGCCATTGGCACAAAGCTCAAGCCTTATCTGCCTACCCAAATCCAGGGCAATTTTTTCCTTTTGGTTTGTTTTGTTGCTTTTTTTTTCCTTCTTCTTCTTCTTCTCCTTCTCTCTCTCAAAGGTTAAATGGTTCCCACAGGGTGCAAGAAAGGGTTATTGAAAGCAGCAGGTCCACTTTTGAATATTGCACTTCTGGTAAATCTCTGATCCAGCATCTAGTGGTTAACCACTGATACAGGAAATGACATTTAACGTTTTATCACTCAGCCAGAAATGGAAGAACAAGGCAAGTCTGTATGTGGTGAAGATGGATCGTTGCCTGCCACCTTCCCCTTAAAGGCATATCATGCTGTTTAAAAGGAAATGTTTTTTGAGCTGGGACTTTTTCCTCTCGTTGTGTACCTTTCTGCTTTGGCAGCCTAAAAAAGCTGGAAAACAAATCCCCTTCTTCCCCCTCCCCGAGGTTTTGCCTGTTAAATAGGGGTGACGGCCTTATAAACAACTGAAATCCTCTTTCCTGCTCTTTTGTATCTTTTGGAAGTGTATCCCAGGCCCTGGAGGAAGCTGAGGGGGATGTGGGGCGGGGAGGGGGGAGGAACCGGTCATGGAAAATTCAGATTTCAGTAGGTGGCACTCTCTGCTCTGACTCAGGGCTCAGCCTGTCCCAGCCGTGAGGGGTGATGTTTAGTGGAGGCGAGCGCCAGCAGATGTGCTAAAGCAGCAAAGGAAGAAAAGAAAGTAGTAAATAAATAATTTTAAAGAATTTTTTTTTTAAAGAAAGAAAAAAAATCATCCAAACACCGTGCCGGAACTTGAGCAAGTGTAAATGGCTGTGGTTTATTGATTTGGGTGTAGCTGCCTTGGTTTACAATGAGCACCTGCCCATTGTCAGCACAGGGTAACCACAGTGGCTGGGCTTTCTGGCTGAGCTGCAGAGCCTCTGGCTGATGACACAGTGCATGTGCAGGAAACAAGCAAGCAAAGCTCCAAAGTGAATTTTTATGTCACCATCAAACTAAATCTCAAAAGGCTGCCAAATCTACCTATAGAAATTCTTAATGTTGTTGCCATATGTATTGCCTGGAGGGGGGTAGGGGAGAAGCAGTGAGGCACTTTCCTCCTGAAAATAGGATATGTGGGCAAATGGTTTGGCTTTTTAGCTCTTCCCAAGGCCATTTTCACCTGATGACACAGTGTGAGATGTTTTGCAAAGAAAGAGCTTCACAGATTGCCAGGAACTTTCCTGGAAGTGAGCACTGAAATACATTAGAAAGCAACACATTCAAGGTTGGTCAGACTTTCTGCTCTGTGGGGCCACGTAACACCATTTTATGTGTCCAAGGGACACAAGAAGCAAATGCTTCAGCAAGCCAGTGGAAAGTGGTGGCAGCAGAGACCTCCATGAGAAGTTCAAAGGCTACCCATGAAGGCAGCTCTCCAGAAGTCCTTCTGTTCTCTGACTTGGCTGGAAGTAAAGCTGGATGGTGGGGTAGATGCTGGAAAGCAATGATCTTGGCTCCCAGTAGCCAAAAGCTCCTAGCACAGCCCTCCTGTCATTTCAGCACTGTCTCAAACTGCTTGAGAGCCATCCTTGCCATGTCACACTGGTAGATTATACAGAAAAAAGCAAAATGTCTGTTTTCTAGAGACAAGCTCAGATTTGTGCTCAGGTGGGGGTCCAGCATGTCAGTGGACATCAGAAATGGGTAAAAGAGGACAGTGTAGCTCCAGCTCTCATCACACTCACTGTTCAGCTGGTGTGTCAGTTCTTGGGCTTGCTGCTGTCTTTCCTTTTAGATAGGGGAAACTTGCAGAAAGAAAAGTGTGAAAGCTGTTCCAAGGTGCAGGTGAGGGCTCTGCAGAAGCCTCTGTCAGTCACAAGGAGCAAAGATGCACGTGCATTCGTGGAACCACATTCTCAAACCTTAACACTTCATGGTTTTGATTCTGTTGCAGTGTATTTTCGTGCATCCAAAAGCCCACCCTGCTGAGACATCTGATCTCTGTGGAAAAATCTCTCCAGCCTTGCAAAGAAGTTGGACAGTGGTCCTGCAAGAAAGTCTGCAGAGACTCCATCTGGTCTGTGGCCTTTCTGAATGTTTACCAGCAAACAGCAACTGGCAGAATCAGGGCCTTGAGCTACACCTCGGTAAGTGCTACTGTTTATCTCTGCACTTGATTGCACCCAATTACTTGTGAAGAACACATTCTTTGAAAAAAACAACTCTGGAGCTGGATCCATCTCTCATTGTGACTCTGCCAGCTGCCAGCCCCAAAGCTGTTCTTAATCAGGCAGGCACCCCTGTTCCTGCCAAAAACACTCGTAACAATTAATAACAATAAAATGAAGGTAGCCTGGGTGAATGAATGGTGCTGGCTCTATAAATCAGCACAGAGGCTGCTGGGGAAGATCCTCACTGCATTGCTGATGTGCTGCCTCCCATTTTGCTGTAGTCTCTGCCTCCTGGTTCACACTTGGCCTGTCCCTCAGTGCTGCCTGTCACAGGTAGGCTGGCAGATGGGCACAAGCACCTCTGTGCAGCATGTGGCTTGGAGCCATCTTACTGTGGATGTGAGGTGGGTATGAATGATCCCACTTACAGCACTTGGTGTTGCTCTGCTAGGTTAATTAATTCCAGGAGCTGTGGGGTGACAGAAAACTGCACCCACCATAGGCTCAGTGCTTGGGTTTGTTCTCAGCACTATCCCATTGCAGCCTCTGCTGTGACTGTTTGCCTGTGGGCACGTGTGTCCCTGTGCTGCCATCCTGTCAGAAGTTAAGCCTTGGGCTGGATCAGAGCATGGATGGGAGGCCTCCAAGGACAGGCTGCCAAAGCCATTTCAGGCAGTGATCCCATTAAGCAGTAGGTGGTACTGCCCACTCTGTCAGTGCTGCCACAGCGTGGTGCCAGGGGCATGCTGAGCTGCTGAAGTTTTCCCCACCTGGGTGCAAGCTGGTGTTGCTTTGCTCACTTGTGATAACAAAACATTTCCTGGCAATTTCATTGAAAAAAGTAAAAGAATAAAGTATAGGAGTGTGAGTCCAGAGGTACTCTGAAGAGAGTTGTGGTGAGTGGAGCCATATCCAGTTGGCAACCAGTCACCAGTGGTGTTCCCCAGGGCTCAGTTTTGGGGCCATTTCTGTTCAATAGCTTTATTCATGATCTGGATGAGGGGATTGAGTGCACCCTTAGTAAGTTTGCAGATGACACCCAATTGAGCAGAACATTTTTTACTAAGAGAGTGGTGAAGCCTTGGAACAGGCTGCCCAGGGAGGAGGTAGAATCTCCATGTCTGGAGGTGTTTAAAAGCCATTTATTTAGAAGTGGCACTTCATGACATGGTTTAGTGTTCCTGATAATGTTTAGCAGGCAGTTTGACTTGATGATCTTGAAGGTTGTTTCCAAACTTTATGATTCTACTGTTGTCCTTTCTGAGTCCCAGGCTGGGTGTCATTATTTAGTTTGTTTCTTTATATACTTCTTCCTGATGGATAATATATTTCTCCTTAACTCTGTCTCCAAACTGTTTGATAACATTGCTCTTGAAATGTTATGCCCTACTCCAGAGCTGGTGGCTCTACAAACACTAATCCCAAAAAGGAATGTGACATGACTGAGGTTGCCTATCTGTTTTAAGAGATGAAAACACATTTTTGGGGCAAGTGCTGGAAGGCAAGCTGGTCTGCTATCTCCTTGAGTGCTTTGCACAACTGGCACAGCAACAAGCTCTGCACAGACATGCACAGAGGCTGCTGGAGTTCGTGTGCGGGCTCTGTGCAGCTGCACAGGTCCCCTCTCCTTTGTGGAGCCTCTGCTGCTGCCATCAGGTGTGAAATTCACACCATTCCCATGCAGACTGGCCCCAGATGGTCCTCTTGGCCACGAGGTCAAGGCCAGCCTGCCACACCAGGGCTGGATTGTGGTAATGTGGTTGTCTGGAAGCTGGTTGGTGGGGAGAGTGTGTGTAATCCACGGGGTTCCATGATAAATTTGGGATGCTTTAACACCTTCTGCAGGGAACAACCAGCTTTTATTCATAATCTTTGTGTTGTAAATTTATGGAAAGTATGGAAACAAGAGTAAGTAGCTCTTCAGTGCAATCCGTGGGTGATGACTTCTTAGTGCTGGAATGTGTTCTTGGACAGCTTGTGAGCCCTACAGTGGTGACTTGAGTTTTTAGAAAAGCAGAGCAGTAGAGGGGGGATAAATCTTGTGTGTTCTACAAATGTGGTTATTAATTGCAGGTATGTAGGTGTTCTGATGGTTTGTGGCTATATACTGTAAGTTGGTTTTTTTTTTTTTTACAAGAACTGAAAGATACATCAATGCTGCAATGGGAAAGGCTGTGAACACCCTTATAGACAGGGGAATGCTATGAAGCCATTCAAGAGAGATTAAAGAATAGCTGGAAAACAGCACAAGTTCCAACTTGGAAAAATGCAAACTGGAGAAAACACCTTGAAAATCAATTATGCAGCAGGAATAAATCGTGTTGAAGAGATCTAGGAGTGATAGCAGCTAGCTGATTGGTGGTGGTATTTCTCAAGTTGCAGGAGTGGGCAATGTGTGGGAAGGCACCCTCTTACATGTGGGAAGGCAGAGAATGTGGAATATTGCCCTGTGTTCTGCACTCCTAGGTAGACAGAGGCTGGAGGGGATTCAAGAACAGCAACAAACCAAAACACAAGAGGGGCAGGGGGGATTGTTTGTGAATGTGCTATCCCATAATTTTTCATCAGAGGATGAAAAAGACATAATGCAGCAGCTGTCAGCAGTGGTAGAAAACAGAAGAAATACTAAGCAGATTTACTTAAGGCTGTTTTCAGGGGGAAAATCGAGTGCTGAGAAAAAGGAACATTTAACT
Organism: Corythornis vintsioides; assembly: GCA_025447755.1. Taxonomy (NCBI): domain Eukaryota; kingdom Metazoa; phylum Chordata; class Aves; order Coraciiformes; family Alcedinidae; genus Corythornis; species Corythornis vintsioides. The sequence continues at coordinate 70,979 of JAOEGS010012505.1, read as the reverse complement.
GAATACCAAGAATCTCCTTGATGGAGAGATGCACAATGCTTTGCAAGGAAATGGTGGGAACTTCATCCCTTGGGGACATCTAGCACTTGACCACACAAAGCACTGGGAAGTTTATTAGAGGAAATTACTGCATTGGATAGCTGGGAAGTAAGATACAAAACATCACTTTCAACGATCTGAATGTAGGATATGATTGGAAAAATATGTGCCAGGATGTTTGTGATTTCCACATTCAAGGGTCTTAAGCTGCCTTCCATTTATAGTGATGACAGACTACTCTATTCCCAGGTTGCTCTTTTATCCCACTCTGCCAACACTACCTTTCCTAACTCGGGCTGTGAAGAAGTAACCTTAGAGCACAGGGGAACAGGAAGGGTTTGGGGTATTTTTTCCTCCAAGTAAGTAATAATTTAGATGGAAATTCTTGCATTCTGGCTGGATAGTGCCAAAACATAGGGCTGAAGGTTGTCACACTGGATCTATGGATGTTGTCTCAGTGGGGTTCTCTCTTTGCTGCATTGGTGCTCTCTGTGAAGGTGTATGGCTTTGAGAAGTTCCTCTTGCATTCGCCATCAAAACCACCTGCTGGAATGTGAATTGCCACGGGTGTTTAACTGGAATGCTTAAAAAGCCCTGTTATCCCCACAAAAACACAACCACACAGCTAGGCACACGCCAGGGAAGTTTGCAGCTGCCATGCTTGGCAAAGCACACGCCTCCCCCACGGGCAGCATCTGCCCTGCCTGGTCACTCGTGTCCTGCCTTCCCAGGGCTCCAAAAACTTGTGTTGCTGATGCCCAGACATTCAGAGATCAGGTCCAGCTGCAGCTTCAAGACCAGCGGGAGCAAACTGGGGAGAGGGGGGAAAAACCAGCGAGAAACACACACTCGAGGGGTGTCCTGCTGCAGCCAGCGCTGCTGCAGCCCCGTGCTCGTTCTCCTTGACAGCCTCCCCTGCCAGCTCGCCCTCGCCGCCACCTAAAGCTGCTCTGGGAAGATAAGGGCTTTGTGCTGCTTATAAACAGCGAGGCTGGAGTGGAAATCCACGCGGCTGGAAGTCAGAGAGCAGCCTTGCTGCATCCAGAAAAGCCTCGAGCAGGGCGAGGGCTCCTCCGAAGCAGCTTCTCCTCCAATCTCTCCCGGCGTGTTTTGTGCTTTTGTTCTGCCCCCCACCTCCACAAGTCCTTGTGCTGAAAGACTTTTCTTGTTGTCTTGCTGGAGTCACTTTGGGTGCATTGTCCTCTCGAAAACGCTTCATGCTTTCGACAAAGCAAGGTGCTTGTATGCCGTTGCTGCGGGGGAGGGAGGGAAGGAGGGGGGAAAAACACCCTGGGAAACCTTCAAAAAATCTTGGATATTTTTTTTTTCCCCTCACAGCAAAGCCTGATTGTCTTTTGAAACGTCCACAGCTTCATGATATTTTTCTTCTTGCACCTCTTGTGTTTTAATTGGTTTGGAATGTTCGTTTTTATTCATTACTGAGAGCCCACTCATCACCCTTCTCACTCTGTGTGTTGGCAGATCTTGGGGAGAAGCTGGACTTGGGGGGGGTTCTCCTTCATTAAAAGAGAAAGGGAAAATCTAATGCATCTTCTACATAGGTGAAATGAAAAGAGCTGCAAGTGGTTCTCTGTAAAGGATAGGGATGGGTTTGGTCAGTTCAGAACAGATTAGTTGGTTTTGGCAAGAGAATATTATCTAATAGCCTTGAAAGTCATCTAAAGAAATTGCAGCAAAAATTAAGACATCAGCTGTGAAAGGCTGCATGGCCTTAGAGCTTCCCACCCCTCCCTCTCCAGCCTTTGTGCTGACCCAGGTTAATATTCCTTTTCACTCACCCAAATGCTTGGGGGTTTTCAGGGGGCTTGTCAAGGCAAACAGTGTGAAAGATATAGGAAGCTAGAGAATAGGTCCCCAACTAGTATCCTGCCTGGAGCAATATTTTATGACCCTGAAGCAGATGCAGTGTCTTAACTCTGTTCAGCTCTGTGCTGACACATACAAAGTGTCACGAGAGCAGTTGTAGCTCAGGACATGGTGGAGACATAGGAAGCAAAGCAGAGGAAATCTTAGAGGTATACCCAGGTGCACAGATGGTCTGGGGAGGTCCCCAGAGTGGGTAATTGAAGTAGCAAGCTGTTCATCTTGCTGGAATCTGGCATCTCCTTGTCTGTCAGCCAGCACAATGAGAACTTAGAGGTGGGCCCTTGGCCTGGCCACCTTTCCTTCCCTGCTGTTGCAATAGCCTGGATGCCTGCAACACCCATCCCCTCAGACCTCCTCAACAACATGGTGCCAAAACCAGAGGCTGTGACCACCACGTTTCTCATCTCTTTGCTTCCTTCTGCTGGATGATTCCTCCCCACTTTTTCTTTTAGGTGCCTCAAGAGTCAGTTGACCCTGCCCTTGTGCCCTAACAGATCTAGAGCCCCCAGCCCTTTTTCAAAAGTGATGGGGCTCTCACAGCCCAGAGCCTCATTCTGTCTGGGACACACTCCACCCAGACTTCTGCAAATCCTTTTTCCTCTCCTTTAGACCTCTGAAAAGCTGCCACTCCCCACACCCCACTGCTGCCTACCAGATATGACAGGAGATGAGGCTGCCTGGTCACTGGCAAGTAGCTTCCTTGTGTTATTGCTACCTTGTCCTTCCCACTCTCCTTCACATGGGCATAAGCAAAAGTGAGATGGTGCAGAGGATATTCATGTGGCTTCATTAACTTTGGGCTCCTAAAATAGGTGGAGAGAGTTAGGGTCCCTACAGAGCCAATAAAGGAAGACTACATCTAATAAACTTTCTAAGGTGTCCTTCACTTCTCCACTGACTGCACAGAGAGCTTCTTTATCTAACTAAGGTAATAAAAACATTCACCTGAGGCTCCTTCCCCTTCTTTTCTATGTCCAGCTCCTTTGAGAAAGAAAATGTTGGGGAATTATGTGTGTAGCCAAGAAAGAAAGGCAGGCACTGATATGAAGGGGACAAGGAGAAGAGAAAATGATGGAAGTTGAGGATGAGGAGACCTGGGTGATGTGGAAAGGAACAGGAAAATGTAAGGTAGTGATGCAGAGTCCAGAGGCAGAAATGACCTTAAGAGTTGGAAAAGGAGGAAAGATAAATACAGAAGAGACACTGAAAGCAAAAGGGAGAAGAGAGCAGCAAGAGGCAATGTGATGTTTGTGAGTGGGCAGGTGTGAGGAAGCCACCATGAAGGAAAGATGTCTTTGAAGTGACACCAAATGGGAGTCTGGGAGAGATGGGCTGGCAGCAATAATAACAAGCTGGAGAAGAAGACAATAAAGGAAGACACAAATCCAGAGGAGAGGAGAGGGTTTGGGAAACAAAAGCTGACAGTTGTAAGGAATGACACTGTGCCAGAGGCGGGTTTTGTTGAGCCCAGAAACATAAATGTTCAGAAAGGGAGGAAAGAAACCAAAACAACCAACCAAACCAAAAGACAGCAGTAACTGGGGGACAAACAAACAGAGGAAAGGCACTAAAAGAAAAGTAGGCACAAAGAGCAAGGGTCTCAACTTGCTGCCTTGGAGTCTTTCCAGGGACTTTAGCAGGAGCAGGTTGAGCCCTGGGGCATTAGAAATTACTATTACACAGAACTTCAGCCAAAACTCATTCTCATAACTCTTATGTAAAGCTGGAGTCATATGTAGCCCAAACCCTGTCAATCCCTGCATTATAAAATCCTAGATTACTGCTCTCCCTGGGGACTGGCTTGGATTTGTGCTCTCCAGGTATGTAAACACTTGTTGTTTGGGTTGCACCTTGCCACTGCAACTAGAACCACTGACCTACAAAGTACAGCAGCTTAATTCTCAATAAAAGGGATGCAGAGCAAGGGGTCAGAGAGCTGGGCCCCAAACTGCTCCCTGGGAAAGGTTCAATGTACATTTTCCTTTCAGTGAAGTCCATGTGAAGCAGCAGTTTCCAGCTGGGATGGTCCTCATACTTTGTTAATTAGTGAATTTTCAATCAGTTATATTTGAAGGCTGTTCCTTTCCAGACTGTTATCACCCTTTCTCCATCCTCTTTCCTCTCAGTGAATGACCACAGTGCCTCTGAAAGCAAACAAAGCACAGGACAGCTTTGGCAGGACCTTTCAAAAGGAAAATATTCCCTCTCCATCTGAGTGGTTATGAATAATGATCTCTGTAGCACATTTAGTTCAGACTTCAAAGCCTTTGTCACTGAGGTTGTGTCAAAGCTGATTTGAAACACAGGCTGACCTGAGTGAAAGAACTTGCAGAATTCTTGCCCAGAACAGATTGTCACAGTACCTGTGGCCACCTGGGTTAAGCTGCTTTTTAAAATGATTAGATATCTTTTCTAGAAGCCTCTCCTGGCTTTCTGTCTGTGGTTTGTATTGGCTTTTAACACTGCATCTGTGACAAAGGCAAAGGGTGCAGACCTGCTGAGCACCTTCAGAAATAGCCCCTCTGCACCACTGCTGGCACCCACAGCTGGGGCCAAGCCTGGTGCTGTTTGGATGGGCAGCACCATCCTCATGTGATGACCCTGCCACTGCCTTTCCATGGGCTGCAGCAGATTTGCCTGCCTATCAAGCTGTGTTTGATGAAGATCAGAGTCAAAAACAAGGCTAGATGAAATCTGCTCAGCTCATTTCTGTACCCCACCCTCTGCAAAGCACTCAGCCTCTCCCCTTTCCCCCTCCTCGCTCTTGTGGTTAAACCTCTGCTAAACCAAGATGCAAACTGTGTGGATGCCAGGGTGATGAACATGAAACAGAAAGCACATGAAAGCAACCACCAGCAGTCCTGCCATAGCTGGATGGATCCCAGTTGTTGCTAGGCTAACTACCTGGGCATGACATTGTCCTTTCCAAACTCTGGCACCAAATACAGACACCTCCATTCACTTGAAAACAAACCAGCAAACAAACTCTCAACAAGCAACACCCACGGGTAGAGGTTGCAGAACATTCTGGAGTCCACCTTGCTCCCAGAAAAGCAGAAAGTGTTGCTAAATCTTTCCTTTTCCTTTTGGCCATAGGCTGAGGTCACATTATCTCCATTCACCAAATGGGCTTCTTTAACTCCAGTGCATATCTGCTCCTTGCCAAAAACATGGTGTTTGCTCTAAACCTTCTGCTTCTGTGCTTAGTACTTTGCATGCACATAAAGGTGGCTCAGGGTGGAGCAATTTTAGTTCTTCCCAGCTCTCTGAGAAACACTTCAACTCAGGGTGACTGAAAAAACAGCAGAGGACAGCAGACCATCTCCAGAATGGCTTTGCTGGCTTTTTTTTTTTGTAGAGATGATAGAAATGAGGTTGGTTTTTGCCAGGAACTGCTGAGGCTGAGCTCTGCATTGGCCACCTCAGAGGAGAGCTGTGGACTCAGTGCTGGGAGAACCTCGCTGGGTTTGGCGTGCCCCAGGTTTGGATGCCAGCAGCCTGTTTGCAAAGAGGCAGCGAGTTGTTGTTTTGATCTCAGTGGGAGTTCTGGGTGTATAATACTCATGCAAATCAGGCTGAGGGTATCTGGAGTCAGGCAGCTGAAAACACAGGCGCCCCAAATTTGCAGGCTGCTTATTATGTAAACGTAGCTGAAAAAAAAAATCTCCCCGCATTTAGTTTTCCCATGTTGATAATGCTCTAAAGACTCTAAAACGTTCCTTGAATGGATGCTGGGAAGAGAATTAAGCGACCATTTAGCAGGGGCAAAAAAAAAAGCACCCTAGTCAGCAGCCAGGTGATGATTCTTTTGCTCAGTGGCTAAGGTGAATGTTTCTGGGAGAAGTGCTGGTTCGACTCAGAGAAGATCAGACTTCTTTCCCCTAGAAAAAAAAAAAAACAAACCCCAAATATTTCTTCTTATCTTGAAATGCTGTAAGTGATACAGAGTGCTATAGTATCCTTCTTATTCCTGTTATTAAGTCTTCCTTTTAGAAATTTAGTTCTGGCTCTAAATTAAAATTTCCAGCCTGAAGTGAAAAAGTAAATAATTTTTTATTTTGCCAGGCTAAACATTTTCTGTTATAATTTTTTTACTGCTTTTTCTTTTATTTTTCTTTTATTTTTTTTTTCAGCTGGAACTGTTTGCTTCACCTGAAATTTCAGTTCTTGTCAATCCATCTGAAATGCCATTTTCCCTATATATAGTATTTGCAAAAAAATAGTTTATCCAGCTGGACCCAGGAAGAGGATTTTAGTCTCATCTAGTTAGCTGCTGATTTGTAAACTGGCTGGCAGCCTGGTAGCCAAGTTGCCAAATTCTTCTTTATTTCTATTGCATGAACTTCTAGGAATGCCAGTAAGTAAAAAAAAAATGCCAGAAAGTAAAAGTGAGTATTGGTGGTGGTGATGGGGGATCTCCAAGTGGATTTTTTGGAGCAGGTTCAAGGCAGGGGCCTGCAGCATGTGAGTTGGAAAGTCTGGGCATCAGACAGCCCAGCTGCTTCCTCAGACCAGTTATGCTGCTCTTGCTGGCAGTGGGGACCTGGTCAGCACACCTGGGCTGCTGGAAACCTCCCTCACACCCTCTCAGATGCCATCAGAGCTGAGGCACTTCTGCAGTGTGGTTGCACCGTGTCAAGCTCCCTTTCTTCCTGATGAAAGCTCCATGAGAAGCTTTCCATGGGGGAGGGGGTGTCATTGGCACCCAGGTACCCATGCCCCAGGCAGGATGGCTGAGAACTGCTGTTGAGAATGGTTTCAGAGGTTGCAACACGGAGCTGGCTACAAGGAAGGCAAGATTTCCACAGCATGTCCTCCTCTGCCCCACTGTGCAGTCAGTTTCCCTCCAGGCACTCTGTGAGAAAGTGAGTGTGGATTTAATTGCCATGGTGGCACAACATCCAGATGTTTTGAATACTTCTGTAGATTCCTCTGTGTTTGTGATGTGGTTTGGGCTGCTGGCAGCAAGGTGGGGAGTGTTTTACTTTAGATCAGAGGAGAGAAAGTGATAATCTGCTGTGAAAGATGGGAGTCTGCTGCTTGCTGGAGCCACCACCAGAAGTGCTGGGTGAGGGATGTGTTTGAGATGAAGCAACTGGGAACCCAGAGGACCCTTGGCAAGGTGTCAGTGGTCTGGTGCAGGCACAGCATCTCAGGGATGAAGGCTGCTGGGCTCAACCCTCAGCAGGTGAGGGCTTCTGCCATGTTCAGCTCCTCCTCATCACACCTGCAGGGCCCTGCTTCCTGGGAAGCTCCAGCCTTGGCAGAGGCAGGAGCTGCTGCAGACCTAGGCTGCATTTTCCACCCTCTCTGCTGCAGTGTGTGCAGCTGTAACTTCCAAAGAGCTCTTTCTCCTTGCATCTTTGTGTCCTTGATGGAATAAGCATCCCCTGAGCATGCTTTTCTCCATTCCAAAGGTTGGGAGATCAGCTCTGTAGCTGTAGCTATCCCACCAGTGGGGTTTCTCACCTTATCAGCTGAATCAGCTCCCTCCAAGCCCATGCAGGAGGTGCTTTTTGGTTTGTTTGGCTTTTAAGAAGCAGAATGTTTCTGCATTTTATGTATATTCTAAGGGCCCACACAAAGCAATTTCTAATTGTTCCTGATGCAATGTGTTTGGCAGTGAGGAAAAAAATGTGGGTGGGGAGTACAACACCTCTTGCAATATCCTTCTCACCTCCTTGCAGGGGGAGGGAAGAGATGGAAAACAATTTGTCTTTGGCAAGCCCTTGTGCTTTCCTGCAGGGCTTACAAGAGGAGAAGACCCAAGTTGTTGACTATTAGTGCAAGCAAAGCTCTGTACACCTAGTGTAGTATCTGTGCAAAAAACACCCTTAAGCAGCCTGCAGGGTTAAATTAAATTAATGAATGTGCTACATTTAGGAGAAGAAACAGAGCAGCAGGACCAGGAGCCAGGACTCTTCTGTTGCATTGTTGGCTTGGAAAAGAGACTTGATGGGTGCTTGAGGAAGCCCAGCCAGGAGATGCTGGGGTGCTCAGGCTATAGGTCTTGGTGTGGCTCTGCTCACACCAGCCCAGTGGTCACCCCTGGGGAATTCTGGAGACAGCTGTTGATGCAACCTTGCATCAACAGGAGCTCCTCACATGATGCTAAACAACAAAACTAGGGCCCCCCAAAGTCTCTTCAATATTTTTCTTGGCCTTCACCACACAGCAAAGGCTCAGAGGGGTTCAAGGGAAGGGGGACCAGCTCAGAGGCAGTCAGGGACAGCAGGAGAACACCCTCTGGCTCTGTGAGCAGAGCAACGCTCCTCTAGCTTGGGACACCCATCATCTTCCCTCAGCTCCTCTTCACTGAGGCTGCAGAGAGCAAAATAGTGGTGGGAGCTGGCAAGTGAATATCCTGGGGATTTCAGAGCCTGGGAATTACAGCAATCTTGTGTGGAGGTGGTTACTTCTGTGGCCAACTCCTTCTCCAAGGCTGGTTTGTGGAGGTGCTGGAAGTGCGTGCCGCAGCGCCAGGGAAGCAGCCAGGAGACTCTGATGTGTTTTGGATAATCAGATGGAACTTGTACTGAAGTGAACTCTCTTTCTGTCAGATTTTTATCTTGAAAAGGATAAGGCTTCTCTCCAAAGCTTACACGTAGGGTGGTCTTGCCACAGGAGACCACCAGTGGAGGGCAACATCTGGAGAGACGTGATGCTGCCCACAAAGGGGCAGCTCCTGTGAAACATGACTGGGTCCAGCCATGGGAGCTGGGGTTTCCCCCAGTTCAACCCAGGGAGTGCCCCTGCTGCCTCTTGTGTCTTTGGTGTTCCTCTGCCCAGCCACAAAGGACACTGACCCCTAAACAGGGGAGCTCTTTTGAAACAGACATGTTGGCCACTCAGATGGTGGCAAAGAACAAGTGCAGGGGGGGCATAGGGACAAAATAAATGGGGAGGGCTGCAGTTGAGAGCCTTGGAGAGCTGTGCACATGCAAGCTCTTCTGAAGCACATCAGCCAGCTGCCTGCACCTCCTCAGAGAGCAGGCCAGCTCTGCTGCTCTGCAGTGTGCAAAGACCATGCCATGGCCCAGGAATTCCATTGTCCAGCCTGGTTTGCTCCAAAGTGAATTGGTGCAGAGCTGTGTTGGGTAGGGACACGACAGAAAACACAAAGAGGAGCCACAGAGATCTGTCCCAGGTGGGGATCTAGCTGGGCTGCTGTTTCCCAGTTGCTTTAACCATACTGGTGTCTTCTCCTCTCCCCACTTTGGGAGGTACATTCCCTCTGTCCAGCTCGCAGCAGAATTGCTGTGTGAGTTAGATCATGGGGCTGAAGCAGATGAAAACCAGCCTTTTCTTTCTCACCTTTTCACTATTTTCACCTAGTGTCATCAGTGTGCACAGTGGCTGCCAAAGGGCTGGTGCCTGCACCAGGAGGGCAGTGGGAACACGTGGGAGGACCTGGGTTTGCCAGACTAACATTTGTGGCAGAAGATGTGGAAGAGAGGCTCCTTGCCATCAATTAGGGTAAGCCAGCTCGTGTTGGCTGCTCCAGAGGATGGGTCACAGGAATGGTCAGAGCCAGGAAACTGGTTGTCTATCATATTTTTTTGTCCTGTTGTTCTCCCTTGTTAGCCTCAGTCACAGCTGTGTGTGCCTCTTGTTTCTGCAGCTGCTCCTGGAAGCAGTGTGCTGTCTCCTGCTGCTTTCTAACAACTCCTGCTTGCTGGTGAGCCAATACCTCTTCTTTCCCACACAGGCACAGCCATTCCTCTATTTGGATGGATTTACCATGAGATAGTCTCAATTTGGTTTCACATTAGGACACTTTTCCTACAAGCTAAGGAACACATCCCATGTCCACGGTGTGGGATTTACAGGCAAGTTTGGTTTGTTTCAGGATTCATAAAGTTTAAATTACAACCAAACAGTTTGCTTGATTGGTCATGTTATTGCCATGGCAGCTGAGATAAACTGTGAAACCAGAGGTAACACCTCTTGGTCTGAGTCCCAGTGGAAGATGGGGGGACATGTCACCTCTGAGGAACAAGCTTCCCAGGGAAGAGACTGAGTTACCAGCCCTCAGTCAGAGCACAAGCCTGGATTTATTTTTTTTAGTGTGATGAGGGATGCTGGCAACTGACTGTGAAACAGGAGATAAAAGAGCAGGAGATAACAGGACAGTGATTTTGTGGACTGGAAATTGGTCACTGATTGCATATAGACTCTATGTGGCTGAGACCCACAAGAGGCACCTGTCTTACATAAAAAGTATGAAGGTGGAAATAGTAGGAGTGAACTAGAGACAGAAGATGCTAATTGTCTGACTAGAATTGATGTAATAGCTCATGAAGAGGAGAATCAATTGTTTTTCCCCTTTACTTTTCTGACAGCCTTTGTCTCTAATGAGCTCATTACCAATAACCTCAGGCCCATCTGCAACTGGTGGAGAGAAGCAGGATGGCTCTACCCTCCTCTCTGCAGCAGCAGCTACAGCTGCTTAGCAGAGCCTCACAAAACTTTTCATTTTCCTTCCTTCCCTTTCCCTTCCCTTCCCTCATGAAAAATGGGAGAGCTGAAACTCTTCTGTTGCAAACAAAAACCAGGAGAAAAGCAGCTGTTTTGAATTTAAAGAAAGTGTTTTCATTGGAAAAAATGAATAATTTCCAGAAAGACTTAACAACCAAATGAAAAAATGTTTCCTTCTTGCTAAAGTTCTCTGGGATAAATATTTACCCGTTTGCAGTCAGCCCCTCACACCCGTGGCTGTGCTCTCCTGTTTGCTTTCCAGCAGCTCTCAGTGGCTCTCCCTCATCCTTTCCCATGCTGCACACCTCTGCTTTGCCACCAGATGCTGCACCTGAGAGCCCCCCCACTTCTTTTGCTGATGGTCTGGACCACAAGAGCTGAATTAATCCCAAGGCAACTCACCTTTCCTTCAAACATCACATAGAAGGGTCTCTAATGGGTCACCTGCCATGAGGTTGAAAAGGTGGCTTCATCCTCCCTGTCCTGGTCTGAGAACAGAGCTAATTCTGTCCAGTGTTTTTTACTTTTCAGCTCAGTTCTTCCCACTCCCTGCCCTGTCTGCAGTCAGCAGGGTGGTTTCCCAGGCAGGGGCTGCTCCCAGCTGTGAGAACACCCCATGGGCAGAGTCAGTACAGAGCACTGGGACCAAGGCCACTGCTGGATATTGTGCTTCACACTGGGGGTGCAGAAAGTGAAAGGCTGCACCTGAAGGGAGGAGGGGACAGAGGTGACCTCAGACTGACCAACAAGGGTTTCCATCTCATATGTCAGTTTCAGCAGTGTGTTGGATGGTATGGCTTGAATTTTGGGTGAAGTCCTGGCTATGTGAAATTTGATTGCCTGTTAATTATTCTTACTTGCTGATTCCACTGAATTTTTAGGAGTGAATTAGGATGAAGAGGGAGAAACCTTCGTTTGTGAGACAAGAACACTCACCAACACCAAGGACATTTTGAAAACAAATAAGGAAACAAGCAGCCTCTTTTGCTGATGTGTTTGCTACTGTATTTGCAGGCAATCTCCCCAGAGCCATCCCAGGCAAGGAGCAAACCTCCCACCCTAGCTGAAGGGTTGGAAGATCCATGATTGTGGGTTACCTGGAGTCTGGTGACTGAAATGGCACCTCGAAGTGTGTTTCCTCCTTTCCCCTCTGGAGCCTTTCCTGCAGGAGCGACCCAGACAACACCCCAGGAAACTGTGGCTGTGTCCCCTCTCCAGGAAGCTGTGCCACAGCAGAGCTGCAGTTCCTCCCTTGCATTCTGCTTATCCAGTTGGAAACAGGCAGCAGAGTGTGAGTTGCACTGACTGCAGTCAGCGAGGATTGTCATGTGTGGGTGGGAATGCTGCTGCACGGAACTGAGTGAGTAGAAGTGTCATGAGAGCTAATGCTTGGAAGGGGGATCAAGATACAGTTAAACAGAAAGGAAGTGACAGGTTTTCATGCAAGGGATGATTAACCTTTGGTAGGGAGGAGGTGGAGTCCTTATTCTGCAGGTCTTTGACTTGAGGCTGATTCATATCCCACAAGCATGTGTTAGCCAAGTGAAAGTTACTGACCTTGGCCCTGCCTTTGGGAAGGAAGGAAAGTTGAAGGCATGTGGTGAACACTCCCAGCTTTCATCTTTGAGATCATCCAAACTGACTCTTTACTTGTCTCAGCTTTCATGACATCTCTGCTTCATTTCCTAACTTCCTTCTGATGGGTCATGTGCTCACATCTTCATAGAGCCCATGGGAAACAATACCTGCTTTGTTTGAGCTGTCTTCAGTCCCTTCCTTTTACCTTGTCAAACACCAGGAAGGGTTGACTTGAAAACTTTGTCCATTTAGCAGAGCTTGGCTTCAAGTCAACAACCCCAGGCTAACAGTGTTTATCAGGCAGCAGGAGAACAATTCCAATTCCTGCACAGTTATCATTCTTCCTGTTGAGGCTGTTCTCCAGCACTCTGAGATGCTGAGAAACTTTATGCACAGGTGTTTGTTTGCAAGAGGCAGAAAAACTGATGTGTCCCTGCAGGTTTTACAACTGATCCTATCGGTCATAATGAGCTCTATTGTCTTGGGAAGGCACCGTGGTTGCTTTTTTTCCCCCCTAAATGTTGGTTGCAGTTCATGGAGTGAGCTCAGAAAGAGGATCTGCTTGGTGTTGAACTGCTGTCTCAGCCTGGTTCCTGTGCTGGAAGGGTGTGCATCTCTGGCAGCCCTCAGAACACCCATGTATGCTCCAGCACTCCTTTGCCTTGTGGTTTCAAAGTGACAGCAGAAGCAAATCAAGACCAAATGCTGTGCAAGGTGTGGCAAGGGGATAGCCCACAGATCAGCCCAGTTACCACAGGGACAGCCTGAGCTGTTGCTGGGATACAAATGATTTAACCTGCCACAAAGTGTTGCCACCAGTGAGCACTGGATGTGTGCTGTGTGTCACTGCCTGCCTGTGCCTGTCCTGGTGTTCAGTGGCACCTTTCTGGAGGCCCCATGCTGCCATAAGCACTGGGAACCCTACCCCACAGGACAGGGCTGCTGGAGGGAGCAGTGAACAGCTTGTGCTGCCTCACTTTGCTGTCCTGAAGCACCCAGTACCTGGGGGCAACAACAGAGAAATCATGATGGTTGGAAAAGACCTCTAGGATCTTCAAGTCCAACCTTCATCCTGACATCTCTCTCTCCACCAGCCCACAGCCTCCAGTGCTGCATCTGCTCATTTCTTAAACCCCTCCAGGGCTGGTGACTCCACCCCCTCCCTGGGCAGCCTGTTCCAGTGCCCAGCCACTCTCTCAGCAAAGAATTTCTTCCTAATATCCAATCTAAACCTTCCCTGACACAACTTGAGGCCATCCCCATGCCTTGCCTGGTTAGGGGTGAAGGCAGGAAAGTAAGACAAGCCCCCATACAGTAAGGATGGCATATTAATGGCAGGGTTTCTAGACTGGTTTGCAAAGGGGACTGTGACAGGAAAAACTCCTTGACCCAGCCTGTTTAACAAGGCAGATTGAAGAGAGAAATTGAGAAGAGCTGCAATGTGTTGTGGGTACTCGGGACCATTTTTGTTTAACAAGAAAGGACCTTGTAGCAATGACTGCACCAACAAAATTTGGCACTCCCACTTTTATATTAAATTTTTTTTTTATTGAGATGATGTAATTACAGGCATTTTAAAAATTATTTGCAACTCACTGGCCCTGAGAATAGGCTTTTTTGTTTTTGTTTTATTACATTCATTTGATTCAGTCCCTCAGCCCCACACCTTAAAAAAAAAAAAAAAAAGCCACCATCAATAAAAACAGACTAGATTTTTTATTTAAAAAAAAAAAAATAGACCTCAAACAGATGCATTCTGGTTTTGCCACAGTTGCAGTCTGACAGTGATCTGGAGAATGCAAGTGTGGAGTTTGGACTCTGGGGAGGGCAACAGCAACCTCAACATTCACAGAAAGGCCCCCAGTCGTGTTCTTTGGATGGAGAGGCAGTCAGGGAGTTTCAAATGCAGACCAAGAAGATGTTCTGCTGTGGAACTGAGTGTCCTACCTGACCAGCCTGTCTTGCTCAGACTCGTAGCAAGCTGATGGCAATGAAGGTCCCTCTTCAGTGTGCAGCAAGAAGATCCTTTGATGGGTGCTGAGGTTGGAAGGGGTCTCTGGAGGCCATTGGGTCCAACCTTGGGCTCAGGCAGAGCCACCTAGGGCCAGCTGCACAGGACACTGTCCATGGCTTCTGTGTCTCCAAGGACAAGACTCTTTCTGCCTTTACCTGTAGGAAAGGCAGCAAGTTTGGCTGCCTTGCTGCTGGCAAATGCTACACAGGGAAATCAGAAATGGGAGGGAAGAGGGGTGTCTGGGTTGGTGGAAAGACACTGATCCCTTTGCTAGCCCAGCTGGGCAGCCCTGTGTGCCTGCAGCTCAGTATGCAAACTGCCTGTGCTGCACTGGATGTGAGGTAGATGGGAATGTCTGCTGCAGCTGCTCTAACATGGTTTGTTTAATCATTTTTCCTCACAGCTGGTCAACTTGCTTCCAAGACCCCAAGAGTAGTTCAAATTCTGCAGCCCCCACAACAGGTCCCAAAGCCCTGCAGCTCTGGCAGCTGAAGAATCACCACACAGAGCTGGCAGCAGGGGTGACAGCACCAGCCAGGAAGGGTGTCTGCAGGACCAGCTTGCTCCAAGTCCACAGGTTGATTTCATTCCAACTAGCATCAGCTTTCAGGTAACTCCTCAGTGGTTGTGGTAAAGAAGTTGTCTTACAATATATTTATATATGAACTGGAGGGGTTTCTAACAGCTACTGAATGCATTTTCTCCCTTTGACTTGGATTCTGCACGTGAAAGTGATTGAGTTTTTGGTAAAGGTGAACATTTCCTGTGTAAAATGGGACAACACATGTGATTTCAAGATTCCCTGCTTTCTCCTGCTTCACCCAGAGGGTTAACATTGTGCTAATGACACACAGTGAGTGTATGGGCTTATACTGGTGGATTGTCTCTCCTTCTCTGTATTTTGCAGTGTGCACCTTGGCTGTTACAGAAACACAGAGCTCATCAGAGCACTTTACATAGAATGTCCCTATTGTCTTCTCTTTTTTTTCCCTCACCATCTTGTAACAGTAGCTGCAGCAGGCAAAAGAAAATAGAGCAGCTGAACCATTGTCACAGCCAGAGCCAGAAAACAACAAATTGTTCTCTGCACAGACTTGGTTTGTTTCTACCACTGAGCACCCTAAAACACAAGAAACCAGCAAGAGCCTTTCTTTACAGTGACACTTCTGATCACACTTCATCTGTCATTCGTGTTCATCTCTTTACCACACCTTCACCCCAGCTCCTGGGAAACAGCTCTGGAGAAGGGTGACAGCACAGCAACTCTCACCCCTTGATTCCAACACACCTTTGGTTGCAGATCTGTGACCACTGAAGTCCCACACTGTCTCTCACCACCTGAGCTCCAAGGACTTGGCATGGCAGAGGAGGGTGACAGGCTGCCTGCCCATCTTTCTGTTGCACACTCCCATGTGGGTCTTTTCTTTGGAAGCAGAGAAAGCCACAGGAGACACTGCTCATTGCCAAGTGCCTTTTCTTCCTGGATAGATTAAGCCTCTTTTAAAATAGGTGGTAAATGTTGTGTTGGTTTAATAGTTCCATCATGTGAATGTCCCTGGGTTTTTTGGTTGAAACAGATTAGATTAGCACACTGGGGTTCTTTATTTTCCCATTTCTAATATATAAGTTGCCATAACAGAGGCTGTTTCTAATGATCTGGTGTCAATGTGCTTTCTTCCACACACCATGGGATTCTGGCACTGTTTCTATGCACATCTCCCTTAACAAGCATCATTTCTGCTGCTCTATCTTCCTTCCATTAAAAGGACCACTGGTGATGGGTTGCTGGACACCCACAGACTTTCCTGTCATGCTGGCCCAAACAGCATCAAACAAGAAAGGCCAGTAGTTTCTCTGGTGCTTGGGACTGCTGGGCTTCCAGCAACCAAACTAGGCACAGCAATTTGCCTCATGCAAAGCACCCTCAGCACAGCAAAACAAATCAGGGGGTGCAAAAAAATGAGGCACCTTGCAACTAGGACAGAACCCTAAACCAAGAAAGCAACAAGGCTGGAGGTTTTGTTTTTTTCCCTTGGCTTTTAAATCATGTTAAAAACAGGCAAGCTGAGACAAGCTCCCTTGATGGCAGAGCTGTGAGGTGGGGGAGGGTAGTGGGAGGCATAAAAGAAACCCCACAAAGCAATTACAAGATACAAGGATTTGTCTCTAGCTCTCTACCATCAGTTTGCAGACTGGTGAATCACCTGCCCCTCCAGCAGCACAAAATGATCCCAGAGAGGTTTCTCAGTGATACAAACCATGAGATGGGTCCCTTTGCTTTCTCCCTGTGATGTATGGAACAGTCCCTCCACCTTTCACCCCAAAAATGTTAGCAGGTATATGAGACACCCCTCCTTTTTAAAATTACAGATACTCCAACCTTTGCTTTTTACAGAAAGCTTTGAGTTGAAATTCTGCATTGTGGATATACTGTGGGAGTTACGTATATACATATATATATATTAAATGTTTCTATATATACACATATATATGTACTTGTCCCCACTCTCCCTCCCTCCCCACTCCACTCTATCACTTCTTTGCTTGAGGGAGGGAAAACGTCAACATCAGTCTCTTGCACAGGTTTGTCATGTTTATTTTTCTCCTCCCTGGAGCACTTAGGTGATTGGTTTTGGTCCATATTCCAGCAGTTAATAGCCACTCCCAGGACTCACCGTGAGCCCAAGCTCTGCTGGGATGATATCCCAGCCTACATGTGAAGGGTGACTCTTCTTCCTTGGACAGGTAGGGGTGATAAATTCTGTCAGTAGCTTCAGCAAGCTTCCCAGTGGCAGCACATGTCAATTGATCCAAGCAAACTGAGACCCTGGAGCAAACCCCTTCTAGGATGCTGTTGTTTTATGTGGTGTCACGAGGCTTGCACGGAGAGTAAGAGAGCTCTATTTCCATAGGAAAGCCTTCCAAAAAAAACCAACCCCAACAAAACAACAAAAGCATAATCTGATGTCTTGTCCTATGTGAGATAAGGAAAGTCAAACTGCATGTTTATTAGAGGAAAAAAAAAACCAACACCCCCCCCACCCCCCCCCACCCCAACTGAAACAAACCAAAAAAAGAAAGAAAGAACTCAAGGGAGACGTTGTAGCAAGTGAAGTAGTGCATAAGTCCAGGCTTTCTCCCCTCTGCTTTTCTTGTCAGCACCACTTCAGCCTGTTCAGTCTGTTTTGTTAAGGTGCTTCAGGTCCTGCGTGATCTTCAAGCTAAGCGGCGACCCCGAGTGCTGCTGTGGTGTTGCTCCCCCTCCCAGACTGTGCCAGCCATCCGGGCAGATGTTTGTCCCGTGGACCCACAGAGGCAGTGCACCAGCTCCCTTCAGCACTCATCTTCTTGGTATATTTGTTCATCCAGTTCCTGGGATTCAAGGTGCTCGAGGCGGTCTGTTCGGCCGCTCATGATCTCATCTGGGGTCTTCATGAACCTGCAAAACAGAAAACCAAGTGGCTTCCCCAGTGGTCTCAGCTTTTAGCTTCGTCGAGATGTTGAGGCCTCTGAGCTCTACAGCTCCCAAAATCACCTCTGCTGTAGCCCCCAGTGCCTCAGTATTTCCCAGCCTCTCCCCAGAGTCTCTTCCAATCCATAGGAGACAAAAAAAAAGGTCGCCCTCCTCCTTGAAGGTTGATTTGAACCAAAGGTGTTTATGCTGAAGTGATAGAGAATTCCACAGTCTTTCACTAACTGGCCAACACACAGCAGCACAAAATGTGTTCATCAGAGCAGCTGATTTTACTGCAGGTTGATGGTAAGGCTCAGTATCCTTGGCCCAGAGAAAACAAAACCATCTGACAGGAGCCTCATTATGATCACTGACCCAGAAAAAGAACTGCTAATGGGCAAGACTTGCCTCCTCTTCTGCCCCTGTGTTTCTTAGAGCTGAGGGCTTTCCATCTGAAAAACCCTGAGCCTCTCAGCATAGCCTGGAACTAACCTTTTGCCACCCCTTCTAATTTTGGAAATCATGTGCACATATGCATTTAGGGAGAAGAAAAAAAGAGCAAGCTGTGACTCACTGCTGTGTCACTCCCATTTGTATGCTGGAGGAATGCTGCTGATAGAAATGGTCCAAATGGTGCTAAGGTGGTGAAAAACCAGCATGCAGAGGTGGTGAATCAGCCCCTGGCTACACAAACACACCACAGCCTACAGGCCAGGCTGTACCCAGACTACACCCTGGTTTCAACCCTGCACTGGATCTGGCATCAGGAGGAAACTGAAACAGAGAGTGGCCCCACTGCCCTCCCAACCTCCTGCCTGCTCTGTTCCCTGCAGCAGGTGGGGATGAGCTGATGAGAGCTGTGCCATGGTACCTCAGGTATTCCTTCTGGTCTGTTTTGCAGCCATGGCAGGAGGCACGGGGTTCTGTAAGAGCACTAGATTACATCTTGAAATTAATTACTACTACAGAATGGAGAAACAGTATCTGTGACCTCTTGCTGCAGAAGCCACTCAGGCAACCTATTAAAAATCCTTCACTGACTTCACTTAATGCTCTGTACACATATCTGCAGATGACAACTGCCTGCATGTTACTTAGACAGTCACATTTCTTATTATTTCTGTGCTTGTGAGAAACAGCTGAGAAAGGCACATTAATGGCCTGATTTTTTGCAGCTGTTCTTCTTTTCAGATATAAATAGGTCTAAGAAAACAACATCAGTCAGTTTTTTTATTGGGAATTGTACAGAAAATGCTTTGTTGTTTTTATTTTTTTTCCAGTTTCCAAAGGAAATGAGGTTTATTTGCTCATATTTCCACGCTTCCTGGTGGCCTTTGAATCTGTTGGTCAATTTGGGGCAAGTCTGACAGAGGAACTGAGGTCTCCCAGGGTTTAAAGTTTCTAGTTTTGAGAAAATAGGCAGCCTGGTTGAGAGGAGATGGACTCCTGTGCTACTGCAGTTGTGTTAGTTAAGAAAACACACTCCAAGACTGTTGTTCTACTAATATCATTTCCATGCACCTTACTAGACCCAGACCACTGACAACAAAGCAGACTTTGGCCTGCTCTGAGTCAGGGTTCTCTGGTCTTGTGTGAAGAGAACTGGTGCTCTTGCTCTCTGCCAGCTGCACTAGAGTTTGTACAAGTAACTCCCTGTTTTAGCACTGCTTCACACACTAGCTCCTCAACTCTTGGCTCTGTCACCCAACCCAGTGTGTTAGGTTTGATGAACATCTCTTGCAGGTCCCTCTCCTCCTTGAAGGCAGCACCTTGAACACATGGTGGTCAGCACATGCCTGTTGATGCCCTGAGGAAATGCCCAAGCCCTGCTCACCTTCCACCAGCAGCTGTGTTTGAGAAGCCCCTTTGGTTTGCACTGGTCAAGACATCCCATTGTCACCTGTGTTCCAGCCGTGGCAGTATCCCACACACAATCCCACCCTCCAGCTTCAAAAAACTAACTGTCTGTTAGAAAGGAATGGCAAAGGAAAAACCCAAATTACCTGAACAAAAGCCTTTGTCCTGGCTCCTTCCGGATGATATTGAGTTTGTAGTAGTGGCGCAGGGCTCTGGACATTTTCTCATAAGTCATATTTGTTCTGTTCTGTTGGGGGATTTTTTAAAGAAAAAGGAAAAAAATGTGGTGAGATGATTCATTAAAACCTTCCCAAGCCTCAAAAGGAGTTGCAGAACTATCACAGTTAACTAAAATAAGCAAGTCAGTTTAAGGAATTGGATGTTCCACTCTTCTGTTTGCAGACCCATCCTGCCCCTCCAGCCATCATAAATCAGATTTTTATGTGTCTCTTTTCATTCAGGGCAATTTAAGCAAGAGAGTCCAACAAAAATGCAAAGTGAGGTTTTCCTAAAGTGTCTTGGATCTTAGGTAACAAAAGGCTCCATCAAACACAGGAGGAGACGTGAGATGGAAGGAGATGCTCATGCCAAGTGGGATGTGATAGGCCTGTTCTTAATGAAACCACCTTTTATCCAAGTGGCTAATAGACTGAATCCATCAGCAATCCCTGCTAAGAGCACTGCTCCTCTGGGATTCCCCTCCATTAACCACTGAATGCCTATGGAGCACTGTGGAGATTGAGAGACTGTTTCTCCTCTTGTTTTACAGGCACAAATCAAGAAGCCCACTAGGTTGTGACACTCCAGGCTGGGGGAGGAGTGGCTGGAAAGCCACCTGGCATAAAGGGACCTGGGGGTCTTTGAACATGAGCCAGTGTGTGCCCAGGAGGCCAAGAGCATCCTGGCCTGGGTAAGAAATGGTGTGTCCAGCAGGAGGTGATTGTGCCCCCTGAAGATCACTCATTCCAGTCCCTCTGTTCAAACCAGGGTTAAACAGAGATGGAGACTCCACAGTCTCCTCTGGGAAACCTGCTCCAGTGTCACACCATGTTCCTACTAAAACAGTCCCAACACCTGAGGTCTTATGACAATGTGAAGTCCCACACCTCCCCAGTTCATTCCTCCCCAAATGGAGGGCTTTCTATCACCCCTGGTTAGATGTAATGACATTCCCATTAGCCCATATCTCCACCATGTCCAAGCCCCTCTGGATGACAGCACAAGCCTCTGCTGTATCAGCCACTCCTCCCAGTTCTGTGTTGTCTGAGACCTTGCCAAGGGTGAGCTCTGTCCCATCATCCAGGTTACTAATGACCACGTTAAACAATATTAGCCCCAGAAACAGTCCCTGAGGAAACATCACTAGTGACTGGGGTTTGTGCTTTTCATCACAATCTTTTCAGCCCAGAAGGTCAGGCAGTTTTCAGTCTACCTCACTATATTCTTGTCTAGGTCATACTTACAGTTTATCTATGAGGATATTATGGGAGATGGTCTGAAAAGCTGTTCTAAAATCAAGATAAGCCACCTTTACTCTTCACCCTGCATCCACCAAGCTGATTATTTAATCACAGACAGAGCTCAGGGTGGTCAATATGATTTCCCTTTTCTAAATCCATGCTGACTACTCGTACGAATGATACACTGCTGCCTGTACTCAAATGCACAGACTCCTAAAGCTATATCTATACATACTCAGCTGCAAGCTGCTTTCCAGAGAACAAAGCAGAATTAACCTCCTAAAAAGGAACACATAATGGTGCAGCATTTGATGTCTGTGATGGGACAATGTGTGAGTTCTGAGTGTTGGTACAGCCAGGGAAACAGGCAGAAAGTCTCTGCCAGTGGTACACAGCTCCTTGCAGACCATTTCTACCCAGAGCACCCTTAGCAGCAGGCTTTGGGAAGCAGTGAGATGTCTTGAGACAGAAGGACCGTTAATTCTTGCGCTCCTTGTAATTTTGTAATTAAATGCATTTATAACTAAATGCCCTTAAACCAAACAGACAGGTTCTCTACGTGAAGGGTAGGTGTTAGTGCTCCAGGCTGGGTGCTTTGTGTTTCTAATGTGAGATTACAACCTCCCAGCAGCAGATTATATAGACACGCTTTCTTCCTTCCCCCCCACCCCCATCTGCAAGTGAATCTTGTGGTGTCACAAGAGGTGAGAAGTGCCACAGGAGGAAAAGCAGCATCCCTTGCTTACCTTGTGGTTTCCCCACAGCCGGGCCAGCCCGTTGGGATCCACTATCCGAAATATTTTGGATTCTTTATCTTCCCATCGGATGAAATTTTCGTACCGGCTGTCAGAAAGCAGCTGATAAACATAATCCCAAAGCAACCTGCAGTCTGTGAAGAGAGGAACAGAAAATAGTGATTTTTTTAAATTTTTTTTCATCCTTGGGATTAATTCTGGAAACATTTGGGTGGATGTGTAAAGAAAGGACAGTTGGGATCAGGGCTGGAACAGCTGCTGCAGTCTGAAATGCAAACGGCTTGGTTGGTATTGACTCATGTTTGCAAAACATGCTGGAATCTACAGCCTCTTCTGATTCACCTTAGTCCTTCTGACACTAACTGAGCATCTTTATCACATTAAAAGCCATGTGAAGACGACCTGCTGACCTCAGTTGTGTGCTTAGTATTCCACTGATGCACATAAAGTGACTGCTCTTGGCCCTGATGCTCTTCCTGGATGTTTCAGTGGGGAAGTCAAGAATCCTGCAGCCTGCTCTCCTTGCTTGAGGCTGGCCCTTTCTGGGTAACGAGGATGTCTAAAGCATGGGCAACATTACAGCTTTCCTTTGTGCACATTATGTGACACAAAACTGATACCTTCTACCATCTTTGCATTTGCTTTTTGTCTCCTTTTTAAGGCTCCTGAAAAGAAACCCAACCCAAAAAACAACAAAACAACCCAAATATTATAATTACTCGAGTGCTATTGAGAGGTTAAACACTTTCTATTTGGATAACTGAATTCAAATTTCCTCTTGGCAAACACTCCTCAGGTCGCTAATTAAAGGTCTCACAGATACTTATGTTTTAGTTCAGTGTTTTGCAGTCTCATGGCAGTCTCTGGAGACTGAGGCAGCAGCCAAGAGCTGAGCTGCTCCTTCCTCCTGCTTGCAGTGTGTGTGTGTGTGTGTGCAGCACAGTAACTGGCAGCTGTGACAAGTGGAAAGCCAGTTTCATGGAGCCAGGGCTACTGCTACCCTCAGAAGCAACAGGGGGTTAATAGCTGAAATGTCCAGATCCCTGTGATGGCTGCAAAGTTGCATTTTCCTTGGAAAGCAAAACCAGTCTCTGGGAGATGGCTTGTTAGAGTGGTCAAAGGACAGGCAAGCAAAGACTTCTAGGTGCTAAAGTGGCTTCTTGTCACTGCCCTTCTATTGCTACCTGCCTGGGGTTGCTGCAGGTTACAAGGGGGATGATGACATGTTCAGTATGAGACTATAAACTGCTTTTTGAAAGGGATATGAGTAACACATCTAATGAGCACATCTGAGATGGTTAAGAGATATCCAGGCTATTGATGCCATTTCCCACTCTGAACTGCAAAGAGTACCTCAGAAACCTGACCTGTCTCTAACACCAGAGCTTAGTTTGCCACTGCCCTTACTACAGACTCTCCCTACCAGTCCCACAGACAGCAAATCAGTGTGTTTTGAAGAGGTGACAGCTGGCAAAAATTGTAGTTTTCCATTCTAGCTGAACACCCCCCCTGATGGCCACCTCAGCTGTAACATCCAAAAGAAGAGAAATGTGAAAGGAAAGAGGCAGTCAGATTTTTTTTTGGTTGGAAAAACCTTATTTTCAGTATCATTTTTCACAGGAAGATGCCCATTCCCATTCATAACATCTTCTGGGGTTTATAACAGTGCCACACACTGTGCAGCTTAAGCCCTTGCATGGCTCCAGGCACGAGTGACTTCCCTGGGCTAGGTGGGAGACCTGCAGAAGAATGTGAAATGGAAAGTTTCAGGCTACCACTTGAATTTTACATCTCACACAAATACACAAACCCCAGTTCTTCTGTCACTTAGACATGCACATATTAGAAAAACCTTTCTTTCCTAGACTTCATTTCCCAGGAAGGAGGGAAGGGAGATTACATTGCTCTACTGGTCTGTGCCAACATGGGAGGTGACCAGGTAACAGGCTCCTAAGGACCCATGGAAGTGGTTCCTTGACACATGTGCAGTTCTTGACAGATCTCTTTCAAGTACAGAAAATTATACTTTAGTGCAAAAATCTTAATTAGAAAAAAAACCCCAACACAACAAAATGACAAATCTAACCATCTTTTTTTAATACTATTTTCATTTTTTCTTAAATTCCTTTAGCTCTGTGTCCATGGGAATGTTTTGCCAGTTGATAAGAGTTGGTTCACCTCAGTGAGGCTAGTGAGTGAATTCTGGTTAAACCTGATGGCTTTGGTTATTTCCACTGCCCACTGTTGCTTCACACACACACTGTGACCCTCCACCTTTACACAAACAGGAAAGCACAAAAAACCTCAGACCAAGATGCCTGAGTGGCAAGTTGCTGGACTGACAGCAGAGCACTAACAAGAGGTAGGATTCAAGTGCAGATTTGTTTTTTTGTTGTTCAGTTTTTAGAATGGATTCAGGCTAAGCTTGGCTATAAATATTCCTCAAATGAGAAGAACTCAGACTGCATCTTGAGATCTTCACAAGAAAAGTCCCAAGTGATCAAGGGCCCCATCCCATATTTTAATCTGACTGAGCTGCTCAGACTTGCAGAGGTATTTAGTGGGCTGGAGAAATTTGGAAAAAAAAACCCCAACCAGCCAAGTATCTCAGACATCTGTTGGCTTCAGTAAGGAAACAAAAAATTCTTCAAAATTCTGCTTGGCTCTTGCAACCACTTAAAACCTCATCTTCAAAATCTACAGTTGTTTTCTCAGCAAATTTAGACATCTGACTGAGTTGCAGTAATTTAATGAGCTGGAATGAATCAATGCAACTGTGTCTTGAGCCACTACAAATAGGAAATAAAAAGTATTATCTTTAAAAACCAGAAGAAAAGACTGAGGCTCACTGCATTTCTTCTCACCTCTGCTGAGAGTGCACAGTTAAATACCATGGACCAGCTGATACCTGTCAGCACAAACTGGGCTACAGCTATGAGCTCTGTTCACAGAGGACCTCCATCAGTTTGCCTTCTTTCAGGTTTCACATGGGAGACTTTAGGGAGTTTGAGCAGAGA
The DNA here is from genome assembly GCA_025447755.1 of Corythornis vintsioides. Taxonomy (NCBI): domain Eukaryota; kingdom Metazoa; phylum Chordata; class Aves; order Coraciiformes; family Alcedinidae; genus Corythornis; species Corythornis vintsioides. Next base: position 46,440 of record JAOEGS010012505.1, on the reverse strand, counting down.
CACTCAGGGTTTGGGGGTTTTTTGTTTGTTTGGTGTCACACATCACAAATGATTTACATCCTGGGCATCTTTCTCCACAGATTGCATGGTAAAGAAACATGATGTTCTGGAGGGGTCTCCCTGAGTGACAGAGCAGCAGCAGCAAGTAAATCATCTACCATTCCTAGGTGGGTAGAGATCATCTTTAATAGGACAACTGAGATTCTGTGACAATGAAAAAAGCTGTACCCTCCAGAAAGCTCTAAATTGCTATGTGTGTTTTCAGGAAGGATAGAGAAATGGAGAGGACACAAGTCCACAAACGTGGATGGTTTGTCATGTAAATCACTTGCTGGGCTGTCAGGAGGTCTCCAAAGGAGCAGTTACATGGGGTGACTCTCCACAGGGTGCATGTTGGCTAGTGAGGGATGGCAAAAAAGCACAGAGATGTTGCTGAGGCCAAGTGAGTTTAAGAGTGGGAGATTCAACAGAGGATTTGAGTCAGGGCTGGTACCAAAATTGTTTGGGCATGTTGCAATTTCCTGCCTTTTGGCTAAAATAAGCTTACTTAGAAAGTAACTATGCCTCTGTAGCACAAGGAAACATCATTTCCCCCCTACACACATGTACACTTTTTTTTTTCTTTTTAAGTGAACTCAGATGGCTGAACTTTGTAGTCTGAAGGTGAAAGGGTTTAGCAGTGGAGAGAGCTGGAACTGACAGGCTTTCAGGAGATGTGGTATCAAACAACCTAACCTAACTGGGAAGGTGGTGAATGGGTCCAGCAATGTGGAAGGGCTCTTGAAAGCTGGTAATGCCACATCCCACCATCTTTTCAGCTTTGCTATTGGGCAACACTGAACTATCCAATTAGCTGGGAATTAGGGCAACCTGCACCTTCAAATGGAGAGGCCTGGTTACAACTGTCTTCCTGCAGTTAATGCTTCCAGAGGGATTTTTATAGTTATTCACAAGGTAGTGATAAGGTGTAGAGTACTTAGCTGGCTCTCACAATGTGCCCCATAAGTGCTGCCCTAGATGTTCAAGAGGCAGCAGTCTCAGGCTCCTGCTAATAACAGCCATGTCTGAGGCAGTGTCGAGGCTGGCAGAGCCCTGAGGACTGTGTAGAAGAGGAGATGGAGCAGTTGGGGTTTGAGGGATAGAAGAAATCTCTCTCCTAAGCAGCAATTGCTGGCTTTAAACCTCTGTGACAGCAGCAAATTTGCCTCCTTTCCAATTTGAACTCCTCCTTTCCAATGTCAGAAGGACCCAAGTTTCAGCCACCTCTTCTTGGCTTGGTAAAACTCAGTTTCTCTTCTCTGGCTCAAAAGCTCCAGTTTTACATCTACATTTTACATTTACAGAACTTCTTTGGTGATGTGACAAAAAAAAAAAAAAAAAGTGTTAATATTGTCATTAGGAATCCCTTGTGACAGTTAAACATACACTGTGTGACTAGAAGCATGGATTAGAGTCTTCATCTCAAACATCCTTCTAAGGACTTTCTAAGTCTATAGGCACATATAGAACATACACCTAAAGGGAAGCTGGCAATTAAATACTTCCTAATAGCTATATGATAGTAGTGCATATATCCCTGAAAATTGAAATAGCATCTCATAGAACCACAGAATGGTAGGGGCTGGAAGGGACCTCTGGAGATCAAGTCCAACCTCCCTGCCAGAGCAGGGGCACCCAGGGCAGCCCACACAGGAACAGATCCAGAGGGGTTGGAAAGTCTCCAGAGCAGGAGACTCCACAGCCTCTCTGGGCAGCCCCTGCCAGGCTCTGTCACTCTCACAGTGAAGAAGTTTTTCCTCATGTTGAGGTGGGGAGGAAAGTGGGAGTGATCCAGAAAGTCCCATGGACCTTCAGACTATTGTCTGCAGGAGAGGGTAAGTCAGTCTCTGAGAAGATAATGCTACTTTGGGGCATCTGGATTTGTTTAAACTGTAGCCAGACTGAAGAAATCCCAAAGGTTCATGGCTGTTCACTTGTACAGAAAACAAAAAATATTGGGAGAGAACTCCTGAGTCCTGACTTGGTTTATTCTGGCCAACACCACGACATACTTATTTTAGCAGACACAACTACACAAAGGAAAAGCAACCAAGTCTCATGATTAGGGGGTTAAATGACTGAGGGGGCACTGATCCTGAAATGGAGCAGTCCTGCTCATCTCTTTATGGCAATCCATGTCCAGGTTATTGAGGGAAAAGAGTTTTCTTTCCATGAATGTTGGCTGATGTTGGAAGCAGGATGGTAAGCTGGTACAATACAGCCAATGTTTCTATGTGGAGGAACCTCTTGACAGACAACTGTTTTGTTCAGCTCAGTAAATGCAAGCTGGGGCTGAGGAAAGAGGGTGCCAGATCACACAATACAACAGTTGTGTGTTGCTCCTGCCTTGTAAAGAGCTGAGTGGGAGATCAGGCAGGAGGAAAGCAGAAAAGCAGAAACCTTAGACTGTCATCCTGCAAGCAGTTGTGCTGTGAGGTTGGAACAGTAGCACAGCAAGCAGAGGCCAAGTTCTGTCTCTGGCAATAAAAACTTGTAAGGGGAAGAGATGATCCAAAATGTTCATACTCCTCATGTGGTTGAGGAAAAGAGAATTAAAATAATAAAGAATACGTGCAAAGCTTGATAGATTAAGAATCTGTAAGCTAAACTCTTGAAGTATTAAAAAAAAAAAAAAAAATTTTTTTTTTCCTCCTGCCCTGTTGTCTTGGTCCATCCCCACATTTCCACTAAACAGACAGGTTCTTCCAGTATTAGCATTAGTAAAGTGTTGTTCTTTTCCTGCTCTGCTGCAATGGTAGGGAGCACTCTTCCATTTATTATGCTAATGAAACCACCTTCTTATGCTTTGGAGGCTTCTCCTCACCTTTATTGCTCCTGGAGGGCAATGGCCAGGAAAAGGGTAAGAAATATAACTCTGTTCACATGCCCGTCCTGTACACACCTCACAACCACTATGACACTAGAAAACTGGCCAAACACTTCTAAAGAGGAGAATTTCAGAATTAAGGACAAAGCTTTATCTTCTGAAGGCCACTTTAGAGAAGTGCTGAGACATTTATATCTGGAAATACCTGTACTGATAGCAGTTTAAAGGCATGCACTTCAATTAGCACAAAATGATGTAGTTTTGGATGCTGCTTCCAACTGACCAGCATTAAAACCATATTTAAACAGGCCTGTCTCTGAAGAGACCCTCTGAGCAGCCCAGAACAAGCCCTGACTGCAGTTTCTGCTCCTACAGCTGTGCAGGAAGAATGGAGGTGGCTGAAAAGCAAGACACTGCACAGAAAATCTGCAGCCACCTATCCAAGCTGGTGCCATTCAGCTCTTGCTTCAGTGCCATCAGTTAAGCTGTCAGGGAAGGCAACTTTCATGCTGCAATTAATTGTTAATGACCTCTTAAGATGACTCTCAAGGTTATAATGAAAACTACTAAGAATATGAACTGTATGAGCTTGATTCTCAGCCATACTTCAGGCTCTCCAAGAGGGGCTGGAAAGAGATGTGGCAAATACTGCAGATGTAGAAGTGTACACGACTGCAAGGGCAGGTGATTAAAGAAGGCAAGGCACATTATCATTGTCATACCCAAACAGGAGTGCCAGGAGATGCCTACACCAAGGTTCTCAGCTTCTTTCAAGGCTCCATGATGTCTGTATGAGCTGCTGCCCTGTGGGAAGGAGGTTCAGCTGCCTGGAAGGCAGGATGAACTATTAAAAAAATTCAGAGCTAAAAGTCCACTAGAGTCCAAGTTACAAGCTGACTACCAACAAACACTGCTACTGCTTAGAAACAGCAGTTCCAGTGGGGAAAATACTACATTACACACCCTGCTCAACTGCCCACCTGAGGTATTTAAGTGCTGTCATAGCTAGATGACTATTGATGCCTGAATTAGTCAACTTCACCCTTGCCTCATGTATTGGTAGGGGATGAAATCTGCCTTTGGATCATCCCTTTACAATGACCTCTAGCTCTGAGAAAGTTATGGAAAAGGCTTGTGCATATTGTGTTGAGAAGATAGCTAAACATAATTTAGAAAATCAACTCTTGCCACTGATGAATAATATATGGGACCTTAATGAGTAACATAAAGATACTTTATTCCTTTTCCTTTGCTAGAAAAGTGTAAAATGGCCTTAGGGGAAAAGAGAGCAAGACCTTCAATGTGAAATTCTTTGCTGTGAAAGTGCTTTACCAGTAAAATTAATATTTTGAGAAATGATATTACATAAAAAGGTAGGAAAGATTAGTCAGGCAGTGAGTAGAGGTCATTATTTTGTCTGACAATAAGTCCAGAGCTCTATTGATCGACCTCCTGAAAACACAGTAATTTGTGGATAGCAGCAAGTGAAAACATTGTTTTCTTTGTCAGCACCAAGTAATTGCATGCTGCATTTAAAACCAGACTCTATCTACAAGTAAACAGGTTTATGAGGCTGTCAAGTGTCTTAACTCCAGGAAGAATTCCTTTTACAATCTAAAATACCTGAGCTGGGAATAGAAGATGTTTTGGAGATGAGTCCAGTGGTTTAGTCAGCAGCCTGGGGGACTTCCCTTGGAGCTGCTCCTCAACACTTTCTCCCTTGAAAACCATCTGCATGCAAATGGTTAAGCCAGTGGAAAGTCAAGGCCCTCTTCTCACCAGTGTAAATGGGTAAGTACTCAGTTCTCACACTGGACTACTGGTAAACTGTTTCTGTACCCAACCCATCAGTCTTCCTCATCCATAAAATGGAAACAATGCCAGAGATTTTTTTTAGAAAGGCTCTTTTTAACAACACATCTGTAGTGATGTGTGTTTGCAGTTGAGAGCTAAGTGTTGCAATTGTCACAGTTTCTCTCAAATCAAAGTGGCAAATCATAGTTGGTCAGAAGACCCCACATTAACTGCAGTGAAGATAAGGACATCCAGGTGGAAAATAGATGCATGATGACATTAAAAAAAGAAATGCTCTTAAAATGAAAACACTTCCTGGCAAGAGCTCTAAACTGAAGGCTGCAGCTGGGGGGAAAGCAGTCAGAAATGTGTGCACTTTCTTTCTAGGGGACCTAAGCATGCTGCCATTGAACCCAGTAGCACCAAGGAAGTTGAATTCAGGTATGAAACATGGGCTGTCCATATTTTTGGTAGTAATTTGGGGTTTGTCACCTTTAAACAGGCTGTGAGCTCTTTTGTTACAGAGTCCAGCTACAGTTCAGGAGCCATTACAACTGAACCAGCCCTAGCTTGTGCCTGCACAGCAAGTGAGGCTTGTTGGCATTTACAATTAAAGGGCAATTAATTTATAATTAAGGGGCACTGATGGAAGTACACTGGCAAATTCAGCAGCAGAAATCTAAGATGTGAGCAGCCACCAGCTGTGTAATCCCCTGACTCCTGGCCATGAAGCACTGCCCTCATCTGAACTGAATGCTTGAGAACATTCCAGGTCTGTTGTCACTGCACCCAGCACCCAATGTGCAGAGATCAGAGATCCCAAATCATCTAAGAAAACTTCTGGGTTTCAATTAATGAATTACACCACCACATGCTCCCTTACATTATTTTCATTCTAGGCTTCATTCTTAGAGAATATTTTCTTCTGAAAAATAAAAATTAACAACCTCCCTGATCCCCAATGGTAGTTTATGGATAGGAAATCTCCAGTGATGCAACCAGTAGGGTATCTTCTCTGCCATAACATTATTTCTTAGCTTGCTGGGAACAGTGTGGGTAATAAAAGTCAAAAGGAGAGAGACTAAGCCTGGCAACACTGTCAAAAGATGAATTCTGGGAACCCCTGCCTCTATTATGTGAAAGGATCATGGCCCTCGTTGTGTTTGATGCTTGACCAGATGGTCAGATATGTACCTTTTGAATTTAAAGTGTTAAGTCTTAAGAAAATAGAAAATCTTCCTCATTACAGCTGAGGCAGCACCACATCTTTAAGAAATTGAAGGCAAAAAGAGAGTAAGGGGATTTAAAATGTGCCTCTGTGGACATGTGTAACATACCCCCCTGGAGCAGGGGATCAGGGTAGCTCCTGCTGACATCAATGCCTGGAGTGTTTCTGGGCGTGGTGCATAGTTACACCTCTCCAAAGCAAGTAGTTACTGGGGCACTCAGCATATTTCTGTGGTGGCTGGATTCCCCTTCCACCTCTCCCTATCTATTTACAGTTTCCCTTTCAAGTACAGAAAACTTTTTTGTAACCTCAGCTTCCTGATTCAGCTGCTGTGATGTCAGTTATTTACGATAACAAAAGTGAGACGATGCCTGTGGTTTGTGTGGGACAAAGGCAACTCTGTTCCTGTAAAAAGGGGCAATCCTAGTGTGAGCAGCACAGGACAGCCTGTGGAGTAGGCCTCTCAGGTGGCATTTCACAGAATCACAGCATGTCAGGGGTTGGAAGGGACCTAGAAGATCATCTAGTCCAACCCCCTGCCAGAGCAGGGGCACCTAGACCAAGTCAC
>JAOEGS010012505.1:18433-39884 GCA_025447755.1 Corythornis vintsioides | reverse complement strand
GGAGACTCCACAACCTCCCTGGGCAGCCCCTGCCAGGCTCTGGCACCCTCACTGGCAACAAGTTTTTCCTTGTGTTTACCCTAAACCTCCTGTGCTCCAACTGACTCCCATTGCCTCTTGTCCTGTCAAGGGGATTTCATGAATTTCACCATCTCCATATGCAGGCCTGATGGTGCATTACCTCAAAGGCCACTGACAGAGGCTTCTCACCCATCTGTAAGACTTCAGCTCTTGAAAAATTACCTCCTTGTGGGACAGAGCTTTGGAGACAGGTATCTTGAGGAAATAAATGGGTTGCTGGTGGGTAGAGAGGCACTGAGTGTCAGGACAAAAACATTCCAATACCAATTATGCATTCTGTGGTCACAAGCAAGTCACTCTGCACTTCTGCTTACCTGCCATGACACTAGTTTAATAATGTTTAACTGTCTGAACCACTGTTGTGGTGAAACTTGCAGAATGCCAGTAAACTTCTGAGGTTACAGAGGAGCTAAAGGAAACGAGAAGCTCTTAACACACATCGTGGCTAGTTAGAATGAAGTGTCAACTTGTCTATGGCCTAGAGAATGTCACTTACCTGCTATTCTTCCAATTGGCATTGCATGGTCCTCGGGAGAAGATACAGACACCATGATGTGGTTCATATAAGCTAACTCTTCTCGGTGGGACAGGTTGATTGGCTTTACCTCCCTGTGCAGCCCATCCTCAGACAACCTCGGCGGTTTGAAATCGGAGTGCCTGGGGTTCAGTATCAAAGGGTGCATGATAGGGCTGGGCATCAGCTGGATCACCCTGGTGTTCTCCTGGCGAGGGCTAGAGGGCTTCTGGAGCACCTCGGAAGGAGGTGGGCAGTGGTTGTTTTCCAGTGGGGACACTGAGAGAGGATAGGGCTCCTGGTGGTTGTTCTCCTGGTGATGCCTCGTCCCCGGCGCCCTGTCGGCCGGGGAGAGGTGGCGGCCGCTGCTGTCCAGAGGGGACTTCAGCGGCCGCTGCTCGGGGTCTGGAGATGGACGGTGGTTGTTGGTGATGGGAGATCTAGAACGATGCAACAGTTCAATGGTTGGGGGGTTGTGGTGGACTGTTTCTGTGGATGGTCTTGAAGGTCTCTGGATGAAATTATCTGTGAAGAAAAAGAAACCAAAACACAAAAATATAGCTTGTCTATACTGTGATCAATGTCTCAGACTCCTAGCTGGGACTGGGTACTGCTGTCAGCTTTGCTTTTATTTATTTGCTTTTTATTTTACAGGGGCCCAGAAAAATCCCATATAAATGCAGAGATTTGCTGCTACACAGAATGAAAGCAGCATTGTGAAAACAATCTCCATCCGCCACCATGTAATGGTAACTTCTGGGGAAACCTGTTAAGAGAAATCTCATTTTGAGAGGTTGACTGGAAGACACGTGAAGAAACTAATAGCTGATTCAATTGCACTAACTGTGCTTCTGTGCAAATGCTTTGAAACTTATCTCCTGCCATACATGTCTCTACATGTAGCTCCTGTTAACTGTACCATGATGAGCACTGGAAGGCAGAGATAAAATGAGAAAATGTCTCCACGATACTAAGTTTTAGATGGTAGAAGCTTGGGTCAAGGTAGAGAATATCTTACTCTGAAATATGGACTGAGTTACCTGAAAACCTCCACTGGTAGGAAGCTCTACCTGAAATGCCACCTAAATTTTATCCCTGCCTTGATTTTAAGAGCATGTAACATCTTGATAAGGATATTTTCTCCTTCTTTTATATAATCTGTGCTGTCTACTGATGGGTTATTCCATATAAGAGCTGCATTTCTTCATCAGGATAACTTCCAGCATCACTTCTGTGTAAGGATGCTTCCCCAGCTGGGATCCCTGACAGTGTGGGGGAGCTAACTCATGGCTCTAGGTCAGTGTCTTTGCATACTAACAATCCCTTCACAAAATTAAATGCTTGACATAAACTGTGAAATCTTTCAGCTTAGCTAAGGCCATCAATTTTGACTTGGAAAACGAGTGACAAAGATTAAAATACCACCAGAATGCAGTGACTAACAGGTTTTTATCTGAAAAACAAAGATTAAATTTCAGTGCTGTTTGTTGGAAGCCTTGGATGATAAGAGAAGGAAACTGCTGGGTACATGTCAACAACTGAAACAAGTAGCTGCCTATTTGTTGCCCCCTGTTTCTTCACTACATTTGTTCTGATCCTTTTCAACAATTCTCTTGCTCTCTTGTCCAGGCAGCATTGAAGATCCTGCTGGGGTGAAAAGCCATGGGCTCCCACTGCCCTGGAATCCAGGCAGGCATCATAAAAAGCAGCACTTACCCAGGAAAGGTCAGAAAAGAAGCAGCTCTAGGCCTGAGAAAATGTAGCACCAGGCACAACACAGCTCCAAACCCTTCTGCCTACTCAGTGGGTTGTACATCTACACAAAGACACTGAAGTCTACAGGAAAACCTGAAAATTCAGGCAGAAACTACCTGGGCTCCAAAAAGATTTCACACACACTTGTGGTCCCAGACAAGAAAAATGGATCTGTAGAGCTACTGAAGGTACTTGCTATGATACAGCTGGAGGACATTAAACTCCAGAGCTGTGTATGTTCTTGTTTAAACACAAACAGCTTTCTAAAATACTGTGTGGCCAGATAATGTGGGGCAGCCCAAATGATGTGAAGATCAAAGAGAAATTAATTTACAACTGTACCTAGCTCTGTAGCTGTCTTTTCTTGAAGTCTCCTTGCTTTGCCACAACAGAAAGAGAACCAACCCTGCAATTTTACTCAGTGTCCCATCCCCTAGGGACCAGCCACCCCATCACTGTACATTTAAATGCACTGTGTTTATTCTTGGCCTGTAAATACAGGCCAGAATATTGTGTTGTTTGTCCTACTTATTGAAAGTGCCTTTGCTGTGGGAAGCAGCCATCTTGAAAGTCCCTTGCTGTGCTTTCCACTGAGCTCTCTGCAAACATCAGGTGGCTCTGAAAAGCTCCAAGCAGAAGAAGACCTCTCTGCTCCTAAACCATTGTGATCCTGAACCAAGACAGGGTGGAGGGAAGGTAGGGACCAAGGTACTCCTTAAAAAACAGCTAGAGGGAAAAAAACCCAAATAGATACACACCAGTGTTCACTTTCCTCCAAGCTCTTCCTCTTTAAACACTTAACTAAAGAATTCCCTCATGGCTGAAGTTGCTGTTTACCACAAAACAATTCAAACTCAGCTCCAAGCAGCTCCACTGCTGTGAATGACCCTGAACAGAATAAAATCCTCATCACATCCATTCCTTGGCACACCCAATGACTGTAAGTTGAGCACATATGGTATATCATTTCCTGCAGGAACACATTCACTCATCAGTCTGGCTCTTCATTCTGAGTGACCAATGCTCTCCTCTTGAAGGGAAAGCTCTGGAAGGGAATTCAGCTCCCAGGAAAATTGCTGACCTACTGATCCATACAGGGATAGGTGGGGCTGCTCTCTGGGAGTGAGCAATTGCTGGCATGACAATCCCAAAGATCTGCACTCTTAGCTGTAAAAGAAGAGCAGGGAATGACAGTGTAGGCTTCCTGAATGGCACCCCATCAGATGACTCAGTGCTGAGTCAGAAGGACCACTGGAGGTGTAGGTAATTCACTCTCCATTGCTCATCCCTCTACAGGGACAGAGGCTGATGCCCACAGGGCCAATTCCAAGACAGTGCCAATACATCTTGGACATATCCTCAACCATCAGCTGATTCCAGCCAAACCCACTTCAATCAGCCAGGAAAAAGCCACTAGATGTAAATGTTGGTCTCATCTGATTCTGGATCAACTACCTTAAAAGGAAAGCATTTCAAGGCAGGATCATAAGCATATAATCTATCAGAAAATAGGCAAAGGAGCTGGCAGAAGAAAGTGGAGAAAGGTGACTGGAGGAAGGAGGGCTTCTGAGAAAGATCCATCACTTAGGAAATTTAAATTGTGCCAAAGCAACACCTGACCCCTCAGTTACAGCTGAGTTAGGCAGCTTGAGTTCTAATTCTCACATTCATCCTCCTTTTTTTTACCAAGTTGCATTCTGCTGAAGGAAAATAGTAAACTTAACTGTACTAGTTTCTGCCAAGTGACTCTGTGAAACAGGAATAAGAAAGGCCAAAAGACAAAAAAGGGCCTTCTTCCTTGCTCTGCAAACAATTGCATCTAGTTGCATCCTATTTCCAGGATACTAAAATTCCATGAAGCATCTTTGTCTGAATAATTGGGAGTGAGAAAAAATGAATGGAGTAAACAAAACCTTTCTGGTATTTACTTAATCTGCATCTGGCATAGTTTTTAAGCAGGCTTTGAAAACATGACAAAACAACAGAAGATAAAAGGAAAATGGGCAGTTGACTCCCTAGACCAGTTGATAGTTCTAAAGCTATGGAGACAAAGGCAGGAGAGGAACTTCAGAGCAAGGAACTGATGTAATTCCTCACAGCCTGACCCTACTCTTCTCTATAATGGCTGCTCCCATAATAGAGACAGTTACCTTCATCATGATTCTGGTGTAATAAGACCTCTGGCTGAGCATGGAGAGAGTTCCCAGGGTGGAAGAAAGGTGTGAAGAGCATCCGTGCTTTCCTTTGCTTCAGGATGTGCTGAAGGAGTTCATACAAAACATCACCTGGAAGACAAACAGCAGGAAAAAAGGAAATGAAAACCTGGATGCTGCTGAGAAGACTCATTTAGCCATCTGATGCATGAATTCATGGCTCCTGGGTACTATTTCCAGACCCCAAGAATGCTTGCAGTAAAATCCTACATTTCCCTGTTTTGCAAGTTTCTTCCCTGAAAGGAAAAAAGAAAAATAAAAGCTCCACATCACATCCCTGTGTTTGACTGTGGAAAACTGCAAGAATGAGAAGCTGTGACTTTTATTATCCCCAATGCAGAGTTTTTTTCAGGCTGCATGACTGCCCATCCAAGAGCTCTAAACCTTTACAAGTAGTAGTTGGACTTGAAGTCTCTAGGAGACCCAACTGCTTATATTGTGTATTTTCATGTGCTCCACCTTGTGCTAATGCCCTTCCTCCAGCAGCAGCTCCATGAAGCATGCAGGGACTCCTGCATTTTGCCTGGTGCAGGTGTCCATGTGAAAATGCACACCACCAGGTAGGAACTCTCTCAACTTCTAATCCTGGTTGCTCTCTCCAGCTTGTCACCACTTGTACTAGAGAGGAAAAGGTTGCAGCAGCAAGATACTGCTTGAAAAGGAACTTTGTGGTGTTTCATGGAGGAAACCTTGGATTTTCTGGGAGTTTTCTCAAGTGGGGTTTCCTTCTAGTAGTTGTTTCTGAGATTGTGAGCTGTGCACCATTTGTCTCTTGTCTCTGTAAACTGCCAGTGCTCTATTTATGGGCAAGTTTAGTGTGAAACAAAAACCTCTGCTGCTTTCCATAGTTCAGCTTCATTTTCAGCATCTTGGCTGCTTTTACTGTTCCAGCAGTGACTTTAGGGCATTTTTTAAACAGGTGATTGCAATACCTGAAAATCTAATTAAAAACAAAGCCTTGAGAACCCAGTTACCTTTCCCACGTTTAGCACATGAAAGCTTAAAAAAAGTGATTTTCAACCACGGAATTTGCATCTTTGAATGCAACAGTGGCATAATCATAACTAGTGCTGTACCACTCCAAGCAAGCTACAAGGCAGCAAATTTGTACCTCTTTTGATTTCACCTGACAGGCTAGTGAAAGCCTTGACAAGAGCTGTCTGTCTTTTCACCTAACAAAACAGCTATGCTTCTGCACCACCCAAATGCAGCAATGCTAGGTAAAAAGGTGGGAAGTGTTTTCCATGTGCTCTGTCCTCTGCTACCTCCCTTCTCTGGGAGATATATATATATATATATTTCATATATAGCTAATTTTTGGGAGATGCTGAGGCAATGCTCTTTTTCCTACAGTCATAGAGACTCACTCAGATATCATCTGAAAAGCTTCCTATCAGTAAAATAACCAACTTGGTTTGGTTATTTTAACTCCAAAGTTAGATAAGTAAGAACTTCACCTTCTGCATCAAGTGAGGATTTGCAAGCCAGAGGCTCTTCTCTGGGAACACTCTATTTCCAGCCTACAAACATTTTAATCTTGCTCATTTCAAGTGCCCTCACAGCACATAAGGGGAAGAGCAGGAGCATAGGAAGGCATTTGAATGATAAGGGGAGTTACACACAAGCTATATAAAGGAGTGAGGTGTTGAGGGCTCCAGAATTGGAGGCAATACTCCAGGTGAGGACTCACCAGAGCAGAGGGGCAGAATCCCCTCTCTCCAGCTGCTGGCCACACTTCTCTTGATGAAACCCAGGATGCCATTGGCCTTCTTGGCTGCCAGTACCCACTGCTGCCTCATGGCCAGCTTCTCAGCCACCAACACCCCCCAAATCCTTTTCTGCAGAGCTACTTTCCAGCTCCTCCTCGCCCAGCCTGTATTTATAGTGAGGGTTGTTCCCACCCAGGTGCAGGACTCTGCATTTAGCCTTGTTGAACCTCATGAGGTTCACCTGGGCCCACCTCTCCAGCCTATCCAGGTCCCTCTGGATGACACCCCACCCCTCCAGCCTTTCCACAGCACCACTCAGCTTGGTGTCAGCTGTGAACTTGCTGATGGTGCCTCCATCCCACTGGCGATATGATTAATGAAGATGTTAAATAGTACAGGTATTAACAAGAGTAGTCCTGGATGTGAAGCACGTGCTTAAAACACTTTGTACACACTAAACAGAAACCACAGTCTGTGAGGCAGGTTCTGCAGGAGGATTGTTGTAGGGGTGCAACTCAAGAGGGCTGCCAAGCAGCCTGATGCAGAGCTAGTGCCACAGCCTGTTTATCAGCTGGATCCCAGCAGCTCCTGCTGTACTTCTGCACCCAGTGAGCCTTGCAATGGAAGCCTCCTCACAGAAATTCTGTCACTGCCTTTGATCACCTATGTTGATAGAATTATGAGCCTTTACATTTAACCTTGTATGGTCATGAAAGAAAAGCTCACAACTCCTCTTTAAACATCCCTGACAAAGGAGGACAGAGGCTTCCTCTGAGCAGACACACTGCAGGGGAGGTAAATACAGGCAGGCAACTTAGACATTTCTAAATCTTCTTTGTGAATAAATTAAGACATCATTTGAGCAATAGGCAGACTGATTCACACACCTGCATGTGCTGTGTCTTGGGCTGAACTCCAGCACGTGAGAGAACATGGTAAAGAAAGCAGAGCCCACAGGAGCTATTAAATAAGGGAAAGGTCCCCCAGGGGGGAGTTCTGCAGTCACTTTTAGTGGCATGCCAGCCAAGCCAACTGTGAGGCAAAATGCTAATATGAGTTTCTTAAAGAGGCTGGAGCACCTGATTAACTTGCTGCTATAGTAGGGTGTGTGAAAAGATGAGCCCTTACAGGGAAGAGCTGGAAGTCAGAAAGTGCTGCCAGAGAAGCTTGCTTTCTGGGAGTTCTGCAGGGAGTTTTAACTAGAAAGAGGCTGCATGTTTGGGTTTGGATTTACATTCCAACTCAGGTGCATCAGGATTTCATTCTCTCCGTGTCCTTTTTGTCCTTGCCTCATATAAGTGTCTCTGTCCTCCCTCTCCTCCCCTTTCCCAGTCTACCTCAACAGATGTGACCCTTTCCTCCTCTGACCCTCTCCAGCTCCCACTGCAGCCTCCTCTCTCTTTTCATGCCCGGTGTCTGAAGATAATCCTCACCTGAATGAGGAGACCTGTATCGAAAGTCCTCTTTGGTCAGGAGCAGCAGAGCTTTGCCATTCATCTCAAACGTGTTGCTCTCAATTGGCCTCAAGGAAAACTCCTTTTCTGCCCACCTGAGCCACTGTGCCACATCATCCCTGCTCCAGTAAACGGGCTGCAAACCTGTGGCAGGAAGAGACCACAACTGTGTTACCACATGGAAATACAGGCAACCATCAGTGAACCCCCCCTTCTCCCCACACCATCATGGCTACGGCCTCAGGGAAAGGTGCAGGGGAGGAATTCCATGCTGATGCAGAATTACTTTAAGCACTGGGCTGTGAAATACTTCATTAGTTTAAGCACCTTGGTTTATCTGTGACACGTTGAGAAACAAGAACTGCTTCAACATCCTGAAAAAAAAAGCTTCTAAGACATTCCACATTTCCACTGTTAAATGGGATTTTCCTCCAGCTGCTCCTTCTGAGGAGGTTCAGAAGGTAACAACCCCAGTACCTGTTGTACAAACGAATGAAATAGAGCTTCCTGCCCCCGGAGAGAAGGCAGCAGGGTGAGGAGCTGTTTATACCCAGGTAGAAGGATTATCTCCCATCCAGTGGGAGATAAAAGCTCTTTTTCCTTTTCCCCCTTGTGAGATGACTCACTGTTTGACTCTCCTCAGTGTGCTGCCTAGAAATGAAAGCTTTGCTCTGTGCATAGGAACATGAAATCTGCCATATCTGATCAGATTGCTGGTACACAGCCTCTGGCAGGGGGAATACCTTATGCTTCAGAGGAAGATGAACCTCCCTTCCTCATCTTGCACCTGGCTGATTGTATGCTGTATATGGGAAGAAATTTCCTTCCTGGCACACCATTCTCTGAGAGCTGATTACCTTCCTCCTACCAAGCACTGAAAGAAACCAGGGAGAGCTGCACTGCTCTGCTTCTCTCTTCTGATTTGGTTTTTACTTCTTTAACAGATAGGCAAGCCTTTTCTTCTGTTTTAGCAAGAGGTCACATGCAGTGAATTGCATTCTGATGCTATGCCAGGTTCCCAGACAGTGGCTTTGGAAAGTCTCAGAGCCACAGCTGCATTCAGAACTGAGTTTCCCTCAGAAGAGGGTTTGAGATCGAGCCTGAGAAAGGGTCAGAGATGACCTTAGGAAGGGACTTGTGTATGGCAGCAGCAAGAATTTCCATTGGCTTTTAACTGCCCCTGTAGCATTGTGTTATGTGCCACACAGAAACATCAAGTAGCATGTACTTATTTATGAAGGACTTATTCTCTTCCCCCTATTGAATTAGGGCCTGATTACTGTGATTGGAGTTTTCTGTAGGACCTTTCTTTTTGAATGGCCTGGGTTGAAGTATAGACCTGCTCAGAGACATAGAAATTGTCATTTATAGTGCCAGAAGGAGGTTCATCTTTCAGTGAATACAGGGCTTTTCCTGCAGAATACAAACTCCAGACCCCAGGCAGCTGCCCCCCCCTTCCCCATGCCATGCAAGTGATAAACTGCCCAAAGGAGCACTGTCATGTGGAAAACTAACTGGACTTGTGATGTGCACTTCACAAGATGAGGCATGAAACACAACAGAACAGCACAGGGTAAATCAAGCCAACAGGACAGAGCTATTTGGTAACTTAGAGATGGCAACATGATAAAGGAATCAGTCCCTGTACAAACACAGATCAGCATATTTTCACCTTTCATCCAACAAATGCAGAAGTTCCATCCCTAAAGAAGAGGTTTAGATTGATGGGTGCTAGACCCAGAATGGGCAAATTAAGCTACACAGACTGGGACAAGCCACCTGTGTGTTAGTTTCCCCCCCAAACCCCTCTTCAGTCACCTGTCTCCACTGCCTGCTCATTTGCTCTGCATGGCTGACCCAGATCAGTGGTAGGAGGCTCTTGTGAGGGTACAGACCTGTGGTGCTGAAGTGCTTCAGAAACCACTAGTCAAAAAATCCTTTACATAACCTGTATCCCACCTTCTCTGCCCTTTCTTAAAAAGAAGCAGCTAGTTTTATGCAAACAAGGCCATGAGAGAGCTGGCTTTGCAGCTGAAGGGGGTTTACAGCACAGCATACACAGCTATCAGTAGGTCCTGAAAATGCTTTCCTATACTCTCCATGAAAGAAAAGCTAATCCTGCTTAACCATTTTTTGTTTGTTCTGGATGCTGTTTCCTATTTTCCCCTCTCCATCTTCTCTTTGATTGAGCTGTGCCCACAGTGGAGGAAAATGGGCTCTTTTTATCTCTCCAGTTCTATCCTCTGTGAGAGCCAGCAGCATTGTCTTCAACTAACAAAGATATTTACCAAGCAGAATGACCTGAGCAAAGTGAGTGCTGTGTTACAAAATCAGGACAGAGCTGTGCCTGCTGAACCCACTGCTGAAATCAGTGAGAAGGTTTGGTTGCTTTCAGGTGTGGATCAGACACAGGGGATGCTGCCCTTCTCCTGGCCTGGCCTCTCTGTGGCCAGCATCACCCTGGACTTCAGAGGGAGAATTCAGAGACCTGGCTCTGCTCCCAGGTCTGTCATTCATTACTCCACTGGCTGAAATCTGGCAAACTTTCCCAACCTTTGTCTCCCTATCTGTGCATTGTAAAAATAAATGACAACAAAAACTTCCTGAGCTCGACAGCTGAAAGCAGGTTAGACAAAGCCACGTAAACCAACAGAATCCAGCTCTGCAAGATCTAGTGCATTCTCTAGCCTGTCTTCTGTCAGCATCACCTCCAGCAGGGGAAAACAGTGATCTGTAGGTGTTTACAGTCTGACAGCCTCCTATGCATTAAACAGGAAACAAAATTGTGCTCACCCTTCTAATGCTGCAGGCTGGCACACTGGTGTCTTAATAGATTATCTACTTCTGATGCTTATTCCTCACCTGAAGTCCTGTTTGCAACACCTGTTACACTTGCTACCTATAAATGGTGAAAGTGATCAATTCTCATGCTCCAGGGCACCAGCTGATAACCATCTGGACTGCAGGAGAAATCCACACTCCCTTCCTTTCTGTTCTTCCACAGCAAGGTCAATGAAGATGGGCTGATGGGGCAATTTACACCTTCTTCTCCAGGTAAAATTGTTTGCATATGTTCTGGCACACACACATACACAGAGCAGAATGTATTGGCCTGTGAAGAGGAGTTTAAGCTGGTGGTCTCTAGAGAGTTTACTCCTTTTGACAGTGAGCCTTTCAGGAAACTCAAGCTTGGTCAGGCTTTGAGGTTGGTAAGACAGTGTTCTGCTCTGCCAGTATGAAACTACCCAGCCAGTGACATCTGCATCTGACCACAAACTTCTGGTGGGGTTACAACTTTGTTGTTTGAAGAGATGTGGCCACCCTTGAATGCTGCAAAGCCCTCACATTCAGAATCTCTGTGTTTTACAGGAGGAGTTGCCATGATGGCACAGGTAACAGGTACATCTAAACTCTGAAGTGTAACACCCTGTGGGCTGTTTTCACCTTGACTCATTCTGGAACCATCTGAAGACAGAAATCCTCTGCAAAGTGTGATGCACATGAGCTGCTGTTCCACTGCAGTCTTGTGATGAGGAAACAGCACTCACAGTAAGTGTTAGCTAACTTTTTTGTTAGATACTCAAACCTTCTGCCTGGCTGGTAGGCAGGCCATTGAGGTGAGAAGGGGGTCAAGACAGAGCTCTCCTTATCCCTGCTTTCTGCAGGGCAGAAGGAACTGTTCTCACTCCCACACCAAAAGCTACTTCAGCACAGTTGGGCAAACAGCAAAGGGGCCAGTGCATGCAAATCAGCAGCTGGTTTCCAAACACCCAGGGCCAGATGCATCATCACTGGCAGCAGCAGGCAGGCCAGTTCTCACTATGAGACACTACTTGAGCCTGTGGTAGGAAAACACCACCAGGGAAATTCAGAAGAGTTGAATGTCTGCTACCAACTAGCTCTTTGGGAACTGAAGCTCTCTCTTTTATTTTTTTTTTGTTATTAACAAAATAAAGCATTATATGTGGTTCTGCACATGATGGAGTATGTCAAGCAGGAGAGGGGCACAAGGTTGTTCTCCTCTTCATTTCTTTGTAAAGGCAACACAGTCTGGAGGAAAAAGATAGGATCATAGAATAATCCTGTTTGGAAAGGACCTTCTGGATCACCAGTCCAACCATACCTCCAAGAACAAAAAACACCTAAATACCTCAAGCCTAAATACCCACAAACCTAAATACATGCCTGTCCAAGGAGCATGTCCTGCAGCACCATGGCAACTTGTTTCTCAAACACCTCCAGGGTTGGTGACTCCACCACCTCACTGGGCAGCCTGTTCCAGGGCACAACCACTCTCTCAGTAGAGAATTTCTTCCTAATATCCAATCTAAACCTCCCCTGCTGCAACTTCAGACCATTCCCCTGGTTCTGACATTAGTTCTAAGGAGAAGAGGCAACACCCACCTCTCTACAACCTCCTTCAGGTAGTTGTAGAGGGCAGTGAGGTTCCCCCTCAGCCTCCTCTGCTCCACACAGTGTGTGGTGATGTGACTGACCACTTGCTCTTTCCAGCACGTGCCACTTGACCCCAGCAGTGGAGGAGCAGTAGGTGTTGCTGCTGGAACTGCCTCAACCTCCAGTAGAGAGCTGGCTCCATGGTTTCAAGGCCCAGAGATAAGCAGAGTTAGAGGAGGAAGAAAAGGTTAATTCTGGCTAATCCTCAGAGAGAATTATTGGGGAGGTGAGTGCAACCCAGTAGAAGGGAAATGGATGACAGGAGATGAGAAATGTGCCTTTACAGGTCTTGTTAAGTTAAAATTATTGGATAGGGAACAGAGGAATCATGTGATGAGCAGGAAGAGAGAACCCAGTGAGGCCTGTGTGTCCTTTAAAAAGCTCTGTAATCAGAATGACAAGGCTTTGGGAAGCTTCCTACACTGCTGGCAACAGAGGGCAAAAGAGCTTTTTCAGCAGTAATCTGAAATAAAAGTCATAGGCTTATGTCTCCTGCTGCCCTGTTGAAGATGGTATTAGAGGCAGGGCACAGGCACAGGCAATGGCTCTGCACACCATGTCTGCTCTGGGGCCTCTGTGCATGCAGGTATGTCAGAAACAAACCCAGTGAAGCACTGGGCTGGGTTTCTGCTGTGCTGACTTTGCTCGTGTGGTGCCCTGTGACCCAGCCCTTCTCATCTCACTGTTTGCACAGAGACCCTGGAAAGCTGACACACCCAAATCCCTTAGGGTTTCAGAGTCATAAAATAAATAAAACTGCTTTTCTAATGCAGCCTTTGGAAAGCCTGAAGAAACATATTGATTGGAAAATGCTTGATTAGAATGATCGAGCTCTAAGCTCTCATACAGGGAAATAAATCTTTTCTATTCCCCACACCCAGTGCCAAGCTCAGCTTCCTGGAAGCAACTATGGCCCTTTCTGGAACTGAGGTGAAAATCCCATGTTCCATCACCTCCCCTGACCTGCTGACATTACACATGGTTTGCATTTGCTGATCAAATGCACAAGCAGGACTCTAAATTGGCTTGCTGGGCTGAGACAGCTCACTGATTAATGATGGCAGATGAAGTCACTGCTACAAAAACTCTACAAAATCTAGTCTATGTAAGCAGGAAAGGAGGGAGGGAAAGCCACACTCCACAGAATTCAACATGAAGACCAGATTCTTGAGCACTCTGTGGCCAAACCATTTTCATTGCAGAGACAGGTTAGTAAATGAAGCAACTCTTAGATAAAATTACTCAGCAATGCCTAAGACCACCTGTCACAGCACCAGCCAGAAAAGTCCCAATTCCTGAAGGTCTTGGAGTTGCACCTGATGTCAGAATAGCCCCTCAAGTGCAGGCCCAGTCATTTACTGTGGCCTGTTGGGCAGCATTTCTTGCAAATGAAGTAAACATCTGACCCACAGCAGATGCCTCTCTCCTTTCAGTTTCCACCTGTATCATCTGGGGCTGGCTTGCAGAAAAAGTGGACCTTAGGATGTAGCCTTCTTTCCCCTGTGAGCTGCCCCTTTTTCAGAGCAGAGCAAATGTTACAGTGCTGGAGCAATCCATCTGCTGCTGACAGGCAGTTTGAGGCCTGCAAAGAGAATTCACCCAGGATGAAGCAAACCAGTCAAGCTAAATGGTGCTGACACGTGTGCTGAAGTGGCCACAGTCTGAAGTTCTGGAAGGGAGAAGCTGCTGCCCAGAGAACAAGCACCCATGGAGGTGATGGAAAGGCCAGCCTGTTGTCTAGGCACTCATTCCACGAGCCATGCCCAAGAGCTCTACAGAAAGCCTCTGCTTCCCTTTGGGTTGTTTGCAACACCCCCCTAGAAGCCTGACAAGGGCTCTCCTTCCAGGGCAGAAGGAAGGCTGGCTTTTTTCACCTGGGCACCATGCTCAGGGGAGGCCAGAGGGTAACAGGAGTTGGTGAGCTGTGGGCAGTACAGCCACCCCAACACCTCATGAGGGGATGTGTCTGGGGTCCCAGGAGATCCCACTCTTCACTCATGCTCTGTCCCCAGGATCCCACCAGAGCATCTTGGGCAACACCCACAGCTGGCAGGGGGCTGGGGAATGGGGAAATGCTGGTTTGGATCAGCTCCCATTTATAGTCTTAATCCACTCCTGACTCCTCAACCGATTTTTGGGCATGTTCCATGGAGCAGGCATTGCTTTCCTACTGCTCCCTTCCAAAAGGAGCTGCAACAAATGTCTTCTGTTGCTTTTTTTTTCCCTTGTATGTGCAAAAGCTATATCCTTACCACAATGAGCTGGGCCCTGAAAATGGCACAGCTTAGCTAGCTCAGACCACGCTGCCAGAAGCAAAGCAAGTAGAGAAGTCAAGGAGATTATAAAACCTTTACTTTTCCTCTTGACAACTTTTTACTGTTTCAAACCAATTTACCTTAAGCCAGGTCAAAATTCAGGTCTAACAAACATTCTTTACAGTTTCCCTGTATTGGATATGGCCACTGCTGATAGTATTATTAGTAACACATGCACATTTACACTACACAGTGCCTTTCAACTGCAGGCAGATTAGATTGTTATATCTGCTTTATAGATGTGAGGCACAAAGTCATTGGACACCTGCCCATACACTGAATCTATTAGAAGAGGGATCAAATCCAGGAACTATATTCTGCTCCTCTTTACAACTGGACAAATGCAGAACATCTTTACGTCCTCAATATCTACTTTTCCTACCACTTGGTGCATCCTGGCAACAATAATTTTAAGGTTAAAAAAACCCTAACTGTATTAGAATGAACTGCCAATACGTGCTGGTTCTTCCTTTTAACATGATGCAGCCTTGATGATTTGTAAGGAATTAGAAATAAATTGACCTTGGTAGTCTTCACCTACGTATGGTTTCACTTTGGGCTCTTGCCTGCTGCCTAATTGCTGTACTGTGGAGAGGTGCTGACATTGTTAACCATGCCCACAGGATGCAGCAGTAGTGCTGGTGATGGAATGGAAAGCTCTGGTTTTAGGTACCTGATCAAGTCTCCAGAAAGATGTGAAGAACTGGAGAAATAGCTGCTATCTGTAATGAATACAGCCCCTGAAATTAAGATGGGTGCCTTCAGCAATTTATCACTTTATCAGCTAGGTCACCTTGGTCTCCCAGTGGCTGCAAACTCAGAGGTGATTCTACTGTTTTGAAGGGAAAGGTCAGGAAGCCCTTTTTGTACAGCTGAACCAAGTGGAAAGTTTTGAAATCTCCCTTTCACGTGCCAACAAAACACCACCACCAACATAGCAAGACACTGTAATCCTCCTGTATTAAGAAGCTGCTTTCTTCTCACAAGGAGATTTTGTTCTCAGAGGTTCACATCCTGAAGTTGGGTCCCTTCCCCTCGAGGAATTTTGGCTGGGACTTTGCTTCCTAAGTCAGCTGTGGTTGTGAGGGCTGGGAGTACACAAAGGGCATGTTTTTCAGCCTGTTTCCAGGGAACGTGAGGCCAGCTCCATGACAGAGCAGCCCAGGTTGTGACAGCCAGATGTCATCTGTTGGCCTCCTCAGCAGCAGGGCTCCAGAAGCCTCAGGAGCTACAGCTGCACTTGAGCTGCTACTGTAAAAGCAGGTTTTGGCAGCACAGCCAGAACCAGCAAGCAAATCAATGTGGAGAAAATTGTTACCACCAGCACGTGGTAAAGTCACACCTCTGCTGGGACTGTCTCCATGCCTGGACCTCTGTCCCTTGCTTCTGCAGGCATCCTCCTTCAGACTCCTCACCCAGGAGGGCTACAGAAGCTGCCTCAGTCCACCAGTACATGATTCCTTCTCTGCTTTCTGCAAAGACCTGCCTGCAGGTGACATGAAATGTTAAATAATGAGGGGAAGTGGTGCAAATTCTGGCCCACAGTACTCGAGTTTGGCAGCACATCTTGAGCTTTGGAGGTAAAGGCCTGTTGTCAGCATGCTGCAGACAGCTCCCACTCCCCAGATGCTGCAAACCAAGAGTTCTGACATGGTTAAAACCCCCAGATTTAGCTTCTTTCTTTGATGATTCCTTAATTAACTAAATCCCTGCAGCAATTAGAAACTATCAGTCATTTCTCCACGACACTGCTGTCCTAGAGAAAGGTCACAGGCTTAAAACAGGCTTTACAGGTGCCTGGGGTCCAGGGGGACAAGAAGGCCACTGAGATGGACTCCAAACTGCTCTACAACACATCAGCCACACAGAAGTAAATGCATCACATTTATCCTTCATTGCAACGTGTGCACAGAAAGGCTTCTTGTGCTTGAAATACATTGATAATGAGAACAAATTAAGTGTGTGCTCTTTGATTATCAGATGATAAATTATCATGATTATCTTTGCTGCAGCTTGAGAATTGCTTCCTCTCCAGGGTTTAACTCCTGCTTGCTCTGAAGCTAGTCAACATGCCCTCTAACTTCTCATATTAGACCCCCAAAAAACTGGCTTCTACTTACTTCTGTGCAAGTCTTACAAAGTTGACAGATTCCTTCTTGAAAAAAAAAAACTGCCTAATGAATCAGAAATCATCTTTATTAATTGGTATAGCAGGCAAGGTGCTGTTCAGGAGCTCGGACTGTGC
The DNA here is from genome assembly GCA_025447755.1 of Corythornis vintsioides. Classification (NCBI taxonomy): domain Eukaryota; kingdom Metazoa; phylum Chordata; class Aves; order Coraciiformes; family Alcedinidae; genus Corythornis; species Corythornis vintsioides. The sequence continues at coordinate 23,143 of JAOEGS010012505.1, read as the reverse complement.
CCTGTGTCTCACAGACCTGCTGTCAGAGGCATGGCTGCAGCACTTGCAGTGGTCCCTGGGGTGCCAAGCACAACCAGTGCTTGAGCATACACTGACACCAGGGTGGCTGGTTCATGCTGAGAGCTGAGGGTACTCTGGCTTCAGTAAATTCATGGGCAGCTGTGACTCTTGACTCACCTCTGACTGCAGCACAGGCACACACTTGTGTGAACCATGGTTGCCTCTCTGACAGCATCAGAGATCAGCAACACACCCTTAAGCTCCCCTCCAGCCTCACAAGTGCCTTGCTGGAGTCCTGTGCTTGAGTTTAATCTTGATGATGTCACTCCAAAGGCTTATTCCAGGGCTGGGAAAGGTACTTCTACGTCAGTAGAGGCAAATAATTTACCTCCACGTTTCCAGTAGAGAATGGAGTTTTGAATGAAAAGGAAAACAAACAGATAATTCACAAGGAGGTTCTGTCCCATCCTGCTTTTCTGGTTTCTTACAAAGGTAAGTTCCTAGTTTGATGGGTAACTGATACCCTGAACACTCTGTAAACCCCCTGTGCTAGCAGAGACACCTACTGACCTTGACAGCAGTGAACCCATCTTGTGCTGTCCTTCCTCCTACCCTCCCTTTCCCCCAGGGAGGGTGTCTGTCCATCCCCACTGTGACAAACTTCTGATGTGCCTGGGGAAAGGGACCTGTCTCTCGAGGGGGGTGCACTGTGTGCTGCAGTTGGCAGGTCCAGAGCTCAGGTGGGACAGGTTCTGGAGCTGCAACAATGGGGAGGGCTGAGAAACTGATCCCTCCCAGCCCCCTCTTCTGATGGGGTGAGGGGTGGCAATCTTACTTTTCTTAATCTATGTGTTGGGAAGGAGAATCAAATGGTATCACCTGCCAGAAATATTTAGTAAGATCTAATGGCTTCTTTACCTGTCTGGCAGTTGTGCCAGGTACTGTAAACACTGCATAGGAAGGGCCCCTGCCTGGAGGATGGGATAAGCAGGGGTTCCTGCCTGGAAAACATTAGAATGCAAACAGAGAGGGAAGGGATTGGACGTGCAAAGTGGACAGCACGGTGGTGTGTGAACACACTGCTCCCCCTGGGAGCCACGTGCAACTACTGGAATCCCAAGAATCCCATTTACTAAGTGGATGTTGTGAAAATGTAGTTGAAATAGTTTTTCATCGACCTGTCTAATTACAATTTCCACAGCAGTGCTCCCCCTCTTTTGGCAAATTTCAGCCAGCTCTGTGAAAGACACGTTCAATTACACAGCTTAGCTGCTGCAGAAATGCAGCTTTACAGGTGTGTGTGTTCACACATCACTTCAACACCCTTGTGAGTGGAAGTCAGGAAAGCCACAGAGCTGAATCTATAAAGTAGTCATTTATCTTCTATTCTTCCAATGCTTCAAGACTTGCTTGGTTCACAAAGTCCAAACCAGTTTAGCTTCATTCTTTTGCATTACAGCTTCCAAGTGATCTCAAGTTTCTGCTCTCCTGGGAAGACTGATTCACAACCAACTTGCACAAGATGGAACTCTTTTTAAAAACCCACCATTCTAACCTACTGGCCACGGGTCTGGACTTGTCTGAACCTGGCCATCCCTGATGGGGTATTTTCTGTCCTACAACACCTGCCTGGAAATCCTCTCTTTCTGGTTAACTGTCTGTGTCACAGAAGCTGGTTTTGCCACCCATAAACAATTGCTATTTTTGGCAATGCTGTGCAGTATTAGAAGGGAAATTTCTTAGTGACTAGAGCATGGGAGTCAAATCCAGACTGCAACAGGACCACCTCTCAGGCTGTGGATCAACATATCCACACACAAGTGGGAGAGTAGAGAGATTAGGAAGTAAGAAGGTAAAAAGCAACCACACATATTAAGGAAGGATTAGTGAACTGTGCTTTGAGGAAAGGATACCTTCCAACCTAACCATTCATGCTGCCTTCACTTTTCCCTTGAAACTCCTACACCACAAGTGACTAAGCTAAAAGATGCACGTTGTCAGCACAAAGCCAGCCCAGCTCTTGCTTTTCTTCTTAACAAGCTACAAGTGAAAAAAACTACTTTTCTGAAATGCTTTGCTTATTAAAGTGATCTTGATTTTTTCACATGACTGGGGTCAGTTGGCTCAGCACTGACAGCATGGTACAGAAATGCAGACATGGGCACACTGTCAGTTTGCAGGGGGGAAGTCTTCTCCAGCAATTTCACACTAAATGACATTAGGGAAAGCATGGTGCCAACAATTTTCATGTGAAACCCTGAAAAAATCTGCAGACTCTAGATGTCTCACACCACTCTGGCAGATAATAAACAGAGAGCATATGGACTCAAATACTGTATGTTCATAAAAACACAGTCCTCCACGTTTGGCACCAGGCAAGAGTTTTTGAGGACATGAATATATCCAGAAAGAAATGAACCTTTGCTGCTCAGGAGTCTGGACAGCCAAACAAGGGAGATTCAGAAAAAAGGTTTCTTTGTGGGCTGGTTTATTCCTTATTAAGTTAATAGTATTTCTTATACCATCCTCTGAAGCAGCTGGTGTGGACAACTTTTAGCTTGGTCCTGTTCAATATTGTCTCATCCCTGCTCTGACCAGAATTCTTACCTAGATCTTGAAATGTTATTTCACTTGAAGACTAATTCTCAAACAGTGTGGTTCATTTCTAACAAGCTGGTTTTTTGATGCCTCGTTTTGATTTCTAGAGCTCCTCTTTCCCCCACTACCCCTAAGAGGTGTGCACAGACTGTGGAGACTTCTTCTGCCAGCCCAACCTCACCCTTATTCCTGCTGTCACACTCATGCTTTTGCAACTGTGCTGACGGAATCAGGTAGGAGGAGGAGGAGGCTGATTCTGCAAGAAGAGTCTTTTGTTTGCACCTAAACACCTTGGTGTTATCAGAAAGAAACCAAGTGGTGAGCAGCATGCACTGAAGAAAAACATCCCAAAAGATCACAGCACTGTTACTGTTCTTCCCCCTCCTCTCCCAGATCTCTGTGAGAAGGGCTGGCAGAGGCAGAACTAAGTTAGCACTAATAGCTAACCTGGGGACTCACACAGGAGCCAGCTTTGAAGACCAAAAACCAACCTGAAAGCAAAGATGGGATCTGGAAGAATGGGTTGAGACATGGGTTAGTAATAAACAGCCCAAGAGGATGCACACTGAGATGGTTATTTATGGCAGAGGGCAAACGAGCAGAGAACTTGGCCCAAAGCTGCACACGAAGAAATGCCAGCATTTCTAGAGACTCCTTTTCTGGTTTTGCCAAAAAAAACAATGAACATGGTTTATTCCTTAGTAAATTAATAGTATTTCTTTCTTATACCTTTCTCTAAAGCAATTGGAGTGGACAACTTGAAGCTTGGTGGGTAAAATACCCCATGACCATGGGCCCCCCAACTGAGGCAGATGTGGCACTGATCCTGACTGGGACACAGGGAGCCCAGCTCCTCTGCATCAAGCTTTCTAGTTCAGCTCCCTGATTGTTTTGAAGGCCTAAAGCAATTTATCTTTATTTTTTTTGCACAGCCTGCATCTCTATGCAACAAGATGCACCTTCAAGGCTCAGAGCTTCTGTGGGGTACTGAGGAATGTCTCTCTGCAGCTCCCCATCACAGTGGTTGGTCCCAGAGCCCTGGCAGCTCCAATGCACACATTTCTGTGCCTGTGAGCCTCCCCTAAATCCTGTTCTTCCACTCAGGACATTCCCTCTCTCACTGTGGGGATGAGGAGAGAAAGACAGTTCAGGTTTTTATTTCTGAATGCTGCTCTGTCTTCACACAGATCAAGATCACACTGATTTCCCCCTCCTGCTTCAGAAATGCTGCTCACAGTTACCTTTTAAGCCTGGGAAGTGGACACTTGAATAAAGCAGAATTAGGACACTCTCAGGGTTATGCACCCAACCCAGAGTGTAACTTCTCAGCCAAGCCATCCAGCTGAGTGCACCCTCCATCTGCCTCCAGGCCATTTGGTCAGACCCTAGCTACAAAACAATCATCCTGAGCACATCACACTGACAGTGAACTGATGTTAAACAAGTGACCAGCTACAGCCTGCTCAAGGTTTTCAGAACACTGCCTTTCAGTCCTGAAATGCATCTCTGCACCTCCTGTGGAAACCTGAGGTAACCCTGACTATTCAGCTGCAGTGCTAGGGTAGTGTGTAAGGCACCAAAAGGGGGGCTCAGGAAGGAGGGACACTGCTGCCTTCAGAGAAATCTGGGACTGTTTCTGCAGCCTCCTGGTGGTTTTGCTCTCTTGCTTTGCCAGAATCCACACAAAAATGGAAAAAAAAAAAGGTACTGGGAGGCCATCAGGGTGCTTGCCCTGTCCAGGATTCATTTAGTATCAATGCCAACCTCTTAAAGAGGCATAAAAGAGGAGAGCATTTTTAATCTCCTTTCAGTTGCCAAGATCAGAGGCCAAAGCTGCATCTCCTCAGGAGGAGGGAGCTGGGTATGTCTGTAGCTGCCATTTCCTAATTGGCAGGCACAATGGAGCAGCCTTTTTGCTTGCCCTGATAAGGCCATTTGCATAACTCTACCCCAGTGGCTTTGCATATCTTTTTTCTTTTCTTCTTTTTCCTTCTCTCTCTGCTTCATCAGTTCTCAGGGGTTTTTTTCCATGTGTCAGAGAAGCCCCAGGAAAACCTTATCCATAATTAACCCCAATATTTATGCTATTATACAGTTATTTATCTATTTTAT
>JAOEGS010012505.1:0-16078 GCA_025447755.1 Corythornis vintsioides | reverse complement strand
AAATTATATATATGACCATGACAGAACATGGTCATTTCACTGACTGCAGCAGCTCACCCAACGAGGCCCTGGTCCATGTGAAGGGCTGGGAGGTGCTGTCCTAATTGAAATCAAATTATCTTCATTATCTAATTCAAGAGGTCTGCATTATTATTGTTTTGCATACCTGCAATCCCATGTGCTCAGTGCTGCACACACACAGGGCAGAAAGAAGATTTTTGTCCAGAGGGTTTCCTCAGATTGGAATGTCTACTCAAAGCTGTTAAGATGTAGTTTATTGTTGTTTTCCCCCAATATCCAGCTCATGAAAACTAAACAAAACAGGAATGTTAGGGTAACACCAGAGATTTGCAGCACCTTGGTCTCCACAGATGGTAGGTGAGGAAGAAAGAAAAAGGAATTTGTGGCACTCAGGTCAGCCCCTAACAAAGTTTTTTTCAATACTCAAAATCAGATCCACTGAAAAAATAAAAAAGGGGGAAAAAAATGCAGTAATTCAAGATTGTTAATCCACTGCCTTCAAGAAGAAAAGCTCTTTTCTTTTTCAACTGAAGAGTATTTTGGAATAACAGTAAAAAATGTATAGCGTTGACCTCTTCCAAGAAGAATTTTGCTCCAAAGACAGCTGCTTTTATGGTATTAAAAATTAATGTCAAGAAAGTTTACTGACAGATAAGCTCTATTAATTACTTCACTACTTAGCTTCACTATTTGTATTTACAAATCAATGGTGAGACCTCTCAGTTTACTAATAGTTTTTTTCAGCCTTGAGCTGTTTCACTTCACTATTTAACAGCTACTCTGTAGTGAACTCTAATTTTCCCAGTGCTTTATTATGTTTACACATGGAAACATGCAGATTTCCTAGTTTATTATCAAGCATTATAAATTATTCAAAGCAAACTGATTTTTTTTTGACTGAACAATACAGTGCCCTGTCCTGGACTTCCCATGGCACACTTTGTCTGTCCACAGCACAACAAACACACACCTTACACCTCTAAACCAAACATCCTAGGACCTAATGGGGTTTAACCCCAAACCATCTACAGTCAGTGGGAGAGGTGACTCTTGATTTGAAAGCACACAGTGGTGGTCTGCAGAAAGCTGGCTCTCCTCTGCATTTTTTCCATCTGCTAAATCACATTACAGACTGCTAAAAATATAATAAATACTTTCCTATTATTGCTTTCCCATGTAAACAGCTGAGTTGTTTGCCACAGGGATACTGAGTATGAATGGAAGGGAAGGTGTGCTGTGTGCTGCTGCAAAGGGAAGAAGCTCCTAGTGAGGAAGACACTGGTCAGAGGACCAATAAAACCCCAGTTTGGCCACAGGCATCCTATGTGATTTGGTACAAACCACTTCTGACCTGGCAAACCCACATGTGCTGAAGGCAGCCAGGAAGAAACTCTCACACTCTTCAAGAGAAGCACTGCAGCCCAGCTGGAGTTACCAAAGCTGATGTGCTTACAGACAACCTGGGAGGCTCAGTATACACATGGGCAATGTTAATTCTGATCTTTCCTCACCTTTACAACCTCAATAACTATAATGCACAATAAATGAGTGTATTTTTTCCCTTTGTTCTGTGAAAAAACACCCCAAACCCAAACAACTCCTCCATGGCATCATCATAGTGAAACCTGCTCGGGTCAGCAGCAGCACCAGCACTTTTTCACACCCCACCTACAGAGCTGTGCCACTTTTTGCTAGGTGGCAGCAGCAGGAATATCCTGTCGTTTGTTACAGGACCCAGCACTGGCAGGAGAGCAGGAGATGTCCTGACTCATTTTGCCAGCAGATGGATGTGACAGCCCAGAAAGGGCACGATTAAGCAACACATCCCTCTAGCTCAACTTCATGTGCTTCTCTCTCCACTCCTCATTCCACCAGGGTGCAATGCCAGCCTCCTTGACCAGCCTCCTTTGCTCCAGACTCTTCTCACAGCCCCACCCCTGCAGACTCCTCTCCCACCTGCATGGCCCAGCAGAGAGGTATCCAGAGCACAGGAGAGACCACTTCTCTTCCTTCAAGTCTGGTCCAGATCTTGGGGCATTTTGAGAGTTCAACACTCGAATATTGTATTACTCTCTTATTAACATTGTGTATTGCTCTCTGTCCTGGCAAAGAAATCCTCACCCACAGCAGTTACAAAGTGGAAAAGGTGCATGGCTATCAAATCCAAGTTCTTATCATGGGAAGTGCCTGGGAACCTGAAAAACAAGTGGTGCAACCATTCACCCCATAGAAAGAGCTTGTCATTTTGCCTGGACACCTTCCACCCATGGTAGGTTACACAACACAGGGACTGGTGGCTGCATATAAACCCTAAAGCCATTTTTTTTTCCCTACCAGGAGACCAGAGGCAGTGCCTCATCTCTGTCTGCCCCACAGCTTGGAAGCAGCACTTGCAATTTCAGGTGCCCCATCAGCCAAGAAACACCAGCCAGCTGGCCAATCTCACTAGCCCAGTGACTGGCTGGGCCAGCTGGCCAGCCTGCACACACTTATGAGTCAAGCCCATTAATCACACACACAGTTACTGCTAGTGGAATTAATGCCATATTGAAATGATGGCATATCTAACACAAAAAGCCTAAAACATCTGCTTTTCCTAGCCTAGGGGCAGTGGACCCAAAGAAGTTTGTTCAGAACTTGATCTCAACTTGAATGGCTGAAAGAAGACAAACAGAAGAGCAAGCAAAAAAATGAAGTGCCTTCACCAGCTTCAAGAGGCTGAGCTCTGAAGAAAACCAGGACCATTCAGATCAAAATATCTGGAACATTTTTCTCATTTTTCAGTCGCAGACCACCAAGAGAAAATGCCAGTAAGTGATATAAAGTGGTTCTCCACAGAGTGCCAGGGACAGCCACGGGCCCACGAATGTTATGGCTGCAGGACTCTCCTCCTTCAGGAAAGCAAATGGTAGGAGATGGCCAATTTATCCAAGAGGTGGGGTTCTTCCATGAGGCAATGGCTTTTTCCTCTTCAGTCATGCTCACCACCCAGCTCACAGTTTCTTCAGAGCCTGGGAAATGCTGACCTAGCTGACCCACAAGATGTGTGTGCCCTGAGATAAAAATAAATCCAGAGCTTCCAGGGGCCTGGGTGCAACACCACCAAAGTGCAGGGTGCCTTAGTGAAGGCTCCATCAGTCAACAGCAGTCATGGGTTTTCCAGTGAGTGGTACCCCTGCCCTATCACCCCAGATCAGGCAAGAAAAGCTGCAGACTCTTCCTGCCCCCCGGAGCACCAGGTGACAGGGGCTCCTGAGCTGCCACAGCCTGTGGGCTCCAGCACCTCCTTATCTGCCCCCTGCAGCATCCCATCTGACAGGAAGCTTCCCCAGAGCTTCCCAGCACAGGAAATTTCCTGTGGGAAGCACTCACAAGCAAACAAAGAGCTCCCTGGTGCACCAGAAAAGTACAGCTGTCAGGAAAACACCCACATGCTGGAGCAGCCTGGGCAAGGGTGCTAGGCCCCAGCACCCCAACTCTGTGGGGAGAACCACACCAGCTGGGGCACAGAAATCACCAGGAGAGGCCACCTTGCTGCAGCTGCCACACTACAGGCTCTCTGAGGAGATGGATGCCTTCCTGCCTCGTTCAGCACGGGGCTGCAGAGAGCACAGGCCCCCTGCAGCACCATTTCAGAGGCCTTCTCTGTGGTGCCATCTCCAGCAGGGCCAAGGGCTGGGTACAGGCAGAGGGTTTATGGTTCTCTTCACAGAGAAACTGTGGGCTGCAGTCTGGGATGTGCTGCCAAGTGTCCATAGGAAGCTCACTTTGCCATCACCTAAAAATGGGTTTGACACTCTTTGCCCCACCCCCCTTTATAGGATCTAATGCTCTGTGTGTACACACTGTTAGGAAAACTCCATTTGTCTGCATACTGTTCAGTTTCTCTTTTTGTCTCTGCTTTTCTGCCCTTTGAACTATGCTCATTCCCTCCCACTAGGCAGTTGTCTCTTCCCTGTATTTTTACTTTTATGTTCTACATTAGCAGCCCCTACCCCTCCTCAGTTTTTATCTCCTCCCTCCTCTGTCCAGAAGCAGCTCTGCTCCCTGCCAGTGTAATCTCAGGGAAAGAGAAGCACATCTGCTAGAGGCAAAAATAAAGATGACCCTAAAATAAGTGTCCTCCACGCTGAACATCTGGCAGTCGAAACAAGTCTCTGGCATCAGGCAGATTTAATACATAAATAAACAAAAATAAAACATGTGGGATAAGGTTTGAACTTGCCAGGGAGACCACCAAGGAGTCTGCCTGGATGGTGCAGGGCAATACTGAGATGGCAAAGCCCTGCTGGAGAGAGAGCCTGACTAGTTCTGAAGGGTACCAGGCTAGAGTGGTGTACAAAATGCAAGGATCAAGGACATCTTTCATTCTCAGCCTGTAAAAAGTCTCCTTCTAGCAGCACCAAACCTTTGCACACCAAGTTAGCCTTTAAGGTGGGCATGAAGCATGGGAGTAAGAGCAGAGGTGACCTGTAATTCTGCACCATTCCTCTCTGCTTGGATTTTGGTTCTGAGAGTAACCCTCTGCCAGCCCACAGCTCTGACTGAACACTTGCTTAGGCTGTGGTGTTTTGAAGTGTCTAGTCCAGGCTCTTCTCTAGAACTCTGTGGCTGCAGAAGGCAGTGCTGACCATTTTCCACCCCTCTTCTAGCTAATTGCAGATGTGGTAAAGGGACTTCTGCCAACAGGCCCACAATGCTCTGCTCCACAGGAAGTTCCCAAGATCTCTTCCTGCACAGGAAATTTCCTGTGGTCCAACAGACATTCCTCTTGGCTTTTATCACTCACATACATTTGTTTTGGCAAACAGCAGTTCTTAAGAACAACAAGAAACGGACAGAGCAAAAGCAAACATTGCCACACAAAGAACAAAAAAAAAAAAAAAAGAAAAAAAGGAAGAAGGAAAAAAAACAAAGTCAATTATGGTTTGGCTGACAAGCATGACCAAGTTTTCCTCTGTCACTTGAAAATTTATGCTATTGGAGCTGACTCATGAGGTTTTCTACCTTAAATGTAATTTAGAAATAAAGCCTGTTTGATATACAGGCATCATGTCTTTCAGATTGCACAAACAAGGGGTTTTTTGCCTTTTCAAAACATTTCTCTGGTGCAGTTTCCTACAAATGTGCTAGGAGGAGTGAAAGGAATTCTGAACCCTTCCTCTCTTCCCAAACTTCACGTAATTATGTCCCTAGTTCTCATCTTACCTTATCGTCACTAACATCAGCACAGCTAACAGAAGGAAATGCTTAAAAAGAAATGCTCCAGTTGTATTTCACCAGACACACCCTCCTGTAATTAAAGCCTCTCCAAATCCCAGGTCATTGTTCATAAACACAAGGAAGTTAACAGTATTGTAGAAAGGAAAGAGATTTCACTTGCAAGCTTTGAAATTCTTAAAAGTTACGAAGACCAGGAAGCATCAGGTAAGATTTTCAGATGCATTTTCCTGCTTCAAAATAAAGCTAAGGACCTAGGGAGTAATTCTAGAAGTGCCCAAGCCACTGAGAGATCTAGATTGCTCATATTCTCCTCAGAATCACCCAAAGACACTTTCTACCTTGATTCACACACACAAAAAGAAGTATTTGGACAAATACAAAAAGGAAAAGACTGGAAAAACTGTTTCATCCTGAGGACACTCTATCTGGGACAGGTGCCCAGAGACACTGTGGAGGATGGAGATGATGGAGACATCCTTGGAAGTTTAAACATCCCATCTGATAAAGTCCTGAGGGACCTTTTCTGAGCCAGACAGAACTCACTATCCCACCTGAAAGACAGAACTTCTGAATGAACTTCAGGAAGATAAGGGCAATAGATGATATACTGGAAACTAGGTTTTCAAATCATTTACTGAATGCCTGTGATTCCAGACTGTTCTGAAACTTGGTTAGCAACTGCAGTCCCATTCAGCCTCTTCTCCCTGTTTCATCAAACTCCTTTTGCTTGGTATTTTTTAACCTCCCAGCAGACTAAGGGTAAGTCAATAGCAGCACGAGCTGCCTCAGTACAGGCTTTTCCCAGGGTTCATCAGTCTGCACATGCCATAGACTCAGAAAATAGGTGGGAGTTGCCTTCAGAGATCCCCTCAGCCCAGAGCCTGATCAAAACAGGGTCACCCACAGCAGGCTGCTCAGGACCACATCCAGCTGGGTTTTGAGCATCTCCAGATAGAGACTCCAGAACCTTCCCGGGTATCCTGTTGCAGTCTTGGATTCTCATCCCAGTAAAGGAGTTTTTCCTCACATGGAAATGTAATATTTTGCATGCCCACTGTCACTGTACACCACTGAGGAGAGTGTGACTCTTCTTTTCCATCAAATATTTATGCATAGTGATATGATACCACAGAATCACAGGTTGGAAAGGACCTCAAGGATCATCTAGTCCAGCCTCGACTACGTCCAAGACTTCTTTTCTAGGGGCTAATTAACTGCAACTCTCTCTCATCAGAGTGGTGGCTGTAGCTGGCACTCAGTCCAGCAAGGCAGCACAGAAAAGTGTCAGCCAGTTAGAACAGCAGGTACTACAGAAGATGGTTCCCATTTCCAAGGAAGACAGCATGGCAAAGAACACTCCAGGATAGTAGCCTTCTATCTACAAAGATAGAAATAAATTCAGCCCATGGCACCCAGAGCTGCCAGCTGGACAATTTCACTGACCTCAGTGGTTACTTACTGTCCTGAAAGCCTCACAATGCCATGTAAGCCTTAGTGGTCTCTCTATTAGATTTCAAATATACAATTGCACCATTTCCTGGAATATTCTGCTCTCTGGAGCAGACAATTTGTTATGTTGAAAGCACCAGTGTTACACCCTGCCCAGCAAAAGTCAGACTGAAAAATCTGCCATGGGCACTCTACAATCCACAAAGGACTTGGAATTTCATACACAGATCCTTTGCACATATAGAAGTACCTGGGCTTGTTTCCACTCAGGCTTCCAAGACTTTCAGGGACATTTAGTTTTGCAATAGGGCTTTTGTTTTCCTCATTACATCTCTCTAAACCTGGGCCTGGCTTCTCAATATTTCCATTCTTCAAACTTTCAGACATGATTTCCTCATTGGCAGCTTCCTATCTTCCTCTCCCATTCTCAGACAGTGAGACATAAAGGCACTGGATTTTAAATATATATTTAAACACACCCCTCTGCAAGTAAATACAGAGAAAGAAAGAGAAATAGAGTGCAAAGCAGCATGGGGATGACTGCAGTTTCCAAGTAGGCACAGTAAATAGCATAGAGGAAAAGCATCATGTAGCCAAGATGACCACTGGCTATTTGATCCAGACCTGATTTAAATCCACAGTAGCCAACAACAAATTTCTGCCAATCACCAACAGTGGACAAAGCAGATGTACACACACATATATTGACCTAAAGAACCCAGTCAGCACACTCAGCTATAAACCCAGGACATGGACATTTTAGGTGCAAAGAACCCCCCACTCCTTCCCACTGATCAAAAACTGCTGACTGACTCTAAGACCTGCTGTGATCTACATCACAACAAAATCCTTCTCACTTCTTTATCTCTGCTGATAAATGCACATACCAGACAATCAATAAGTGAGAAGAGTTAATGGTAGGGTGACCTCATTCAGCACCTCATTCCTGTTGCAGAAAAACAAGCCTCCTGGTGTTTAGAGTGAGGTCCTAATGGTCAGAGCTTACTATTAACAGTCATAACCATTTCTAAGAGCAATCCCCTGAACTGAAAGGCAGAATAAAAGCTGAGACATAATGAAATGTGCTTAGAGCTGGGAGCAGATGTGTTCCAAGAAGCACTCTCAGAGTGGGGCACAGTAATCTAGATTACAGCCTGAGACCACCAAAAAATGCTCTCCTAAGAAAACCACCAGGAAGCACACCTGGTAGGAAGAAAAAACTTTTGTTAGACCTGGTAGGAAGAAAAAACTTTTGTTAACTTTTTCTTCTCTGCAACTACATTTTCCAAGGACTTGGATGTGTTTTAGAATAAAGGAGCAGGAGAGGACAGACAGATAGATGAGACAAGACAGCTCTTGACCTGGCCTCCAGCAGTGATAAATAAGATTTCACTAGCTGTAAAACCCAGCTGGACAGCAGGTGGCTGCAGAATCCCAGTGCCACCAGAGCTCTCTGCCCACCTTTATTGCTGACATCACCCCACCCTCAGCTCAGTGCAGTGGGCTTCTTACAGCACTAGATGGGCTTAGAAGAAACCCTGACATGCTGCAGCCCATCCTGAACCTGTGTCTCTCAACAGATGAGTTCCACTGAAGGACATCACTTGGAAATAAGCTCCTTGCCCTAATCTTGAAGTCAGAACCTCAAGCTATCTATTCTCTGCTTCCTGCAAGCTCTTATCTAAACCAAAAAGTGGCCATAAATCACACTGGCAGAGGAGATGTGCAGCCTCCCTGAAAAGCCAGAAGCCTCCAGCATCCAGAGCACAGGGGTCAGCTCTGCAGAACAGCCCCAAGGTCAATGTCCAGACACACCCTCATACAAAGACCACTCATAAATGCACCAACCACTGCCTTTATAACACAGTGAACAAAGACTTTGCCTCAATAAAACAACCTGGCAGGTTTTTTTCCTGCAGTATCCTTGAAAAAAAAAAAGCAAAGCAGATGCTGGACAGATAGGTATCAAAGCAAATTGCTGACATGCAAGTTTATTGGCACTTCAAATTTTTTTCTGGTCCCCCATCATGCTGCTAAGACAGTGAAGTTGCCAGGAAATAAACTTCAGGGAAAATTGTTTCCTTATCCCTTTTTTCCCCATCTGCTTTGACTTTTGAGGAGTAGAGGCTTCACACCTGTAAATCAGCTGTTGTAGAAAGAAGTGGAAAACATCCTAGCTGATTAAGCACTATTAGCAGGCTGTGGGGAGTATGTTTGTCACTGTTTTGGAGAACAGATCTGAGGATTCCCTGCACTGTGTGCTACTGCTGACTGCCCTGGGTCTTCAGCTGCAGCTGCCAGGCTGGCTGCAATTCAGCTGCAGCAGCAAGAGACTCAGTTTGACCAGAAACCACAGAATCATGATGGTTGGAAAGGACCTCTAGGATCTTCAAGTCCAACCTTCATCCTGACATCTCTCTCTCCACCAGCCCACAGGTCAAGTGCTGCATCTGCTCATTTCTTAAACCCCTCTCCAGGGCTGGTGACTCCACCCCCTCCCTGGGCAGCCTGTTCCAGTGCCCAGCCACTCTCTCTGGAAAGAATGTCTTCCTAATATCCAATCTAAACCTCCCCTGATGCAACTTGAGGCCATTTCCTCTCATTCTCTCATTAGTAATTTGGGAGAAGAGACCAAGCCCAGCCTGGCTACAACCTCCTGTTAGGTAGCTGTAGAGCAATGAGGTCTCCTCGTGACTAAACAACCCCAGTCCTCTCAACCTCTCTCCACAAGCCATGTTCTCCAGACCCCTCACCAGCTTTGTTGCTCTTCTCTGGATCTGCTCCAGCCCCTCAGTGTCCTTCTTGTGCTGTGGTGCCCCAAACTGGACACAGCACTCAAGGTGAGGTCTCATTGCCAAGTACAGGGGCACCATCCCCTCCCTGCTCCTGCTGGTCAACATGTTCCTGATCCAGGCCAGGATGCCCTTGGCCCCCTTGGTCACCAGGGCACACACTGGCTCATGTTCAGCTGGGTGTCCACCAGCATCCCCAGGTCCTTTTCTGCTGGTGGGCAGCTTTCCAGCCACTCCTCCCCCAGCTAGGAGCACTGCTGGGGGTTGTTGTGACCCGAGTGCATGAACTCTTGGGCATGAACATGCTGGCTCACTGCACCAAAGCTGACCTGAGAAGCCCAAGAGAGGAGTGTGAGCATGCCCTTCAACTGCCAATGTGAACATACCTCGAGCCACAGTTTAAAGCAACCCAAGTTCTCCTAAAAATGGCCAGCCACAATAAATCAGTCTCACCTATTCCCATCTCAGGTTCCAGTTTTCATACTGCTCCCTTGAAACCTTGTCAGTGTTCAGGTAGCTGCACGAGCAGTCTGATCAAGGAAAAGACCAAGTAGAATAAAAAACAAACTATCTTCTCCATTAATATTAACCCAGATTAATTTCTCAGGTTGAATATATATATACACACACACACACACACACACCCTCTGTGCCAGGTACAGACAATTAGCATCTTGTCAAGGTCCTCAGCTCCATAATCCTGTGAAAACAATGTCAAGCAAGTTGCCTTCAGCATACTAAACAATTAGTAATACAAGAGGCTTAATCTCTGAATGGTTATTTGTTGAAGAGAATCTTGCTGTGTTGAAGAGAATTATGATAGTCAATGGCTGGACTCCTTGTACACATTTTGTTATTAATTTTTTTTACTGACAATTAAAGTCCTAACTATGAAGGAGATACCGGGGGGGGTGGAGCAACTGAAAAAAAATGCTGGGTTTTCTAATATTTTACTTTGTTCAGCTGACAAATGTTGGGGTTTTTTGGCTTCCCTGCCCATCCTGATGCTGGACTCAGACCAAATCTGTTAAAGAGTTCCCTTGAGCCAGCTTGTTCTCCCTTCTCACTGCCCACCCCCCTCCAATTCCTCCCCCTAGACTGATCCATGAGTAGAATTTTAAAAACCCAATATTTAGTGGCTCTGTGATGTACATTACATGGTCTTTAGAACCCATCTGCTAAGTCATCTTGTGGGTGCTGGAGAAGTGGAGCTGGTGTGGTGCTGAGTGAACAGAGCTTATACCCATGAGGACAGAACAACACAGAGAAAATAAAAGGAACCCAATCTTTGAAACACATTTGAATTCCAGTGTGTCTGAAGAGCACCAAGGTTGGTTTCCAACACTCCCCTGCAGTGGGGCTGGGGGAGAAGATTCTGGGACACAACTGGGACAGCTGACCCAGACTGACCAGAGGGCTGTTCCACACCATATGAGGTCAGCTGACTATAAAAGCTGGGAAAAGCAGGAGGGGTGGGGGGCATCAGCTTGTTCCCCAAGAAAACAGGGCCAGATAGCACCTGCTGATGGGAAGCAGAGAAGAAATCTTTTGCTTTCTTTTGCTTCCACGCACAGCTTGGCTTTGCTTCTTTATTAAACTGCTTTTGTCTTAGCCCACCAGTGTCATCTTGTTTTCCTCCCCCTGGTCCAGCTGAGAGGAGAGGGGAAAGAGATTAACAGTCCAGTGGGCACCTGGCATCCAACCAAGGTCAAACCACCACACCCATACTCCCTGTTCCTCCATCCTCCTTCAGAGGATGCTGCCAGTGCTCTGGAGCCAGTGGAAAGAATGCCATTTCAGCAGTGGATTTTCACCTGTTTTCTAAGAATTAAGGTGTTGATCCTTGCAAAAGGCCTTTTTCCAGCTAGGGAAGGTAAGTGGCATCATGCAATAAAGTGTCACAGCCAGTAAAGGATTGCAGGGGGCTTGATAACCAGTCCATCATGAAATACAGCAAATGGGACAGTTTTTAGCCAGTAATGCAAGCCTTGGGCAAACTCAGGCAGGTGAAGAATGACACAGAAACTCCCTGACAGTCAGATAAAGAAACCACATCCGTCACTCTGCTGATGAGTCTCACCACTTGATTAGCACCCAATAAAATGTAAGAGTCTATTGATTCATTCATATTCATTGACTAAGCCTTCAGAAAAGCAGCTTCTTCTGCAGGAATGCATTCTGCACACATTTGCAAGTCACATAATGCCAAAAATGCCACTTTTCTGTCCCAGTGCAAGCAGCTTATGCCTGGATCCCCATTTTTCCCTTTTTTTTTTCCCCCCAAAGCAGACTGGGGCTCTCTCTCCTCTAGACTCTCCCTCCTCCAACAGCTCTGCACCTTGCACAGCCCAGATCAATTTGTTCATGGCCATTGCTGGTTTTGGTTTTCATTCATACAAAGGCAGAGGTTGGTACTGAGCTTTTACTTACCTTAATCACTTAATTATCTTAATTTCTGTAAGACTCAACCCTGACATAGCCAAACACCCTTGTAATAAGGAAAACTATAGTACTGAGATGAAAAAGGTATTCTGCCCTTACAGGCTTGACATGCATGACAGGGCCTGGTGTGAACTTAACCAGTGAAAACATCAGTGAAACAATCCAGCCCAGCAGTTAATTTATGGGTGCACACCTAGGACAGAGCCTGGTGGGCAAGCTTAAGGCTTCTAGGTGAGAGTCTAAGGTTACTTAAATGCAGCATGTTGCTGAGGCTGAAATGCAGATCACTGCTGGGTTGCTGCATGTGTTGCATCCTCCACAGAAAGCTTTGTGGTAGAGCTGGAAATTCTTATTATATCCTAGAGCCAACTGTCATCACAGACCATACAGAATCCTAGAGAAACACAAAGGAAAACCTGTAATGCACCAGAAAACATTTTAGACTCTCACTGCATTATCACCTACAGCAGCATTGCTCCCATGTCCCTCTCAGTGCTGCTCTGACTGAATGGTGAACCTCACTGACTAGCCCTCTGAACAACCCCTGTGGTTTGGCACCACACACACACACTTAGCCAGGTACTGTTCAAACCCACTTGTGTGTTCAGCCAATGAACAGGGAAGATGACAGGTATATTTATTCTCTCTGCTCCAACAGCTACAGACAGTGCACAGTCCTTCAATGCTGAGGCATCAGCACTCAAGTTTATTTAATAACTCAGATTGTTTCTTGCAATTGTGCAACTCAGCCCATGGAAATTTCCTTGTTTGCATAATTCTGTCGTGTTGATACTGCTGGGGTTAAACTCAAACTGTTGCACGATGATGATTTGAAAACTGAAAAATCTCTTGGTAGAAGCAGGGGGGTGATTTCTACTTTTGGTAAAGTTCACTTCCAGTAAGGCTTGGGGGTCATTTGGAGTTGAACAATTTGCAGTCACAAGTCATGCTCTTGTGAGCATAAGCAACACAATTCCCAGAGTCTTAGCCATAACAGCTAAAATGGTATTTAGAAACTGGCTCATCTGCTCCCAGATTTCCTGGATGCTGGTTTAACACATGCTAGGGAAAACTACATTGTAGTGATGGGATAAAGAATTTCAATTCCATCACTCTCCTCTTTCCTGTCCAGAACCTCTCCCACATGCACAAAAGTCCACCCTCAACCCCTAAGGCAGGGACTAGAGAGCTCTCTGTGGGCTGCTGCTCACCAGCAGCTAGAGCATTGTGATTTTCAGGGGAAATCTGACTGATCTGCTGTCATGTTTAATGTGCTTTTATCCTTTGGGCTTCTTTGCTTCCTTCCTGCATTTTGCATGGTGGCATTAAGCTGCATGGCCACATGATGAAAGCAGGCATGGATTTTCACTTCTTTTGCAATATCAGAATAGTTGAGTATTTTCCAAGCAGGACCACGTATCTGTAGCTGCTAATGATATAAACAGGCCCACTAATGGTGGGTTACAAAAGAAAGGAGTAAATGTCAGTTAATGTACTTTGAAAATCCTCCTTTTTTCAAGCAGTTAACAGAAGAGAGCCATTCTAAGTGGCAAGTTTTCATCAGTCCATGGTACGTCACCAATGGCCTTTTCCAGGAAATGTGTAATCAGGGCACTCCCTCCACTCACACTGGATTTAAAAATAATCATCATTATTTTAGATGACTAACTTCCTCAGAAAGGAAATTTCCCTAAGAAAACATACCACTTGGTGCCTCTAAAAGTCTTTCAGAGGTATGAGTGGTGTGGACATGAAGAGCCATCACTTCTCCTGCTTCAGGAAGGTTAATGCTCCATCCCCAGAACCATTTAAACCAGAGTTAGTCTAGCTGGGCAGAGCTGAATCCATGTGTACAAGGGGCAGGGAAATGCAGGTGATTATGGTTTCAAGTACCTCAGCTCTGTGTGTTTGGAGACTATGCACTGGAAGTGGGGCTGCCACAACTCCTGCCATCCTGCTACACTGGGAAGGCATTCTCTGAAAAGGACAAATATTTAGTTTTCAAGTTCTCATTTGTGGATTTTAAGGAGTCTTTTTAAACTACTTCTGAAAAGGTTTTGAAAGATAATCAAAAAGTAAACCTCCTGTCAATACTCACTGCACACCTGCTCTGGGAAAAAAAATGTAAAGAGCAGCATTGAAAAAGCTCACAAATGACTACAGACTATGAAGACTGACCCTGCCTTATCTGAGCCTTAAGCTGCATTTTAATTCACATCTTCACTATTGAAAAGAAAAAGCAGTAGTGCACTGATTCACTATGTTATCCATACTTCAGTAGAGTGAGGTATCTGGGGTGTTACATCTTTTTTCACCCTTTCCTTCCAGTAACAACTGTAAAAAAATACCCAGAGACAGATTTCCTAGAGAAAAAAATCACTGTATCCTTCAGCAGTTAAGGAGTTAAGCATTTTCACACACACTCAGGCACAGGAACTGAAACCCCCTTACCAGGGGTTATGTGAGAAAGGAAAATCATGTCCATAATTTTCACTTTCAACCTCAGGACTCTCCATGCCAATCCACTTTCTCATGGGAAGCAAAGGCAGCTGGTGTAGAGCTCTGATGCCATGTTGAAATGCTGTCATAGTGACAGCCTGGGCACCACACCAACTAGCATTGCTGCACATGTTCTCCCTCCCCCTGGATCCCCAGGAGATGAACCCATCTCAAAGTTAGGCTGACTGGGAAGCTTTATTTTATTCTTAATTGAATAACTCCCTCAACACAAACATATAGATATTTAGAAGAAGTTAAACACAGTTAGAGTGTTTACATTTTTTTCCTGTTAACGTTTCTTGCTGCAATAAATCTGTGATTGTAAATTGCAGTGAAGTGAAAAAAAAAAAAAACCCAAACAAACCTAAAGCATTTCAAATCATCAGGGTGAGATCCAGCTTTATAAAATAGCAATTACTCTCCTGACAGCCTGGGAGTCAAGAGTAGTAGAAGAATCTGAAGAATGGCTACCTCAAAATGATTTTTGGCTCACACATTCCTTCCCCAACTCTTCCAAACCAAATCTGCTGAGCTTTCAAAAACACTGCACGTCCTTCATGCAGTAGGAGAAGCAAAGAGTGTAGCAAGAGAAATGGCTGCAAACATTTGGTAGAAGCAGAGACTTAGACTGGTCCGAGTCAGTGTAATTCAGAAGATGGAAATGGAGCCTGGTCTACGGTTGAGGTTTAACTGCCTCACAAGGGAAGCCACAGAAATCCCACCAAAGGAGACAAGCAGACCACAAACTGGACTGTCCTGGGGTGGGTTTTCAAGCAGAAATACAAGCTACATGGTGGGACAGAGCTCAAGGCTCAAGAATGCCACTGGCAACAGCAAGTGTAGTAAAGACCCATCCTACCTCTCACCTCTCCAGCCTTTTCCTTGTCCTCAAAGACCTCACACTGTAGGAATTATTCCTATGATAGGAACAATGGCCTATAATTTATTTAAACTCCATCACTGCTGTTTTTTAGCTCATTAGAGAAATCCTTATTGACACACTATTGCCAGAAGTAAAAGATAAGATTTCCATCTTCTACCAACCCAGCAAGGACATCTATTAGGAATTTCTGGGCTTTCCATGTGGAAGTAGGAACAATACCCTTACAGATCAGTTGTGCACTTGTGATTTTCATGTCCTTTTTCTACCTCATTTCCTTCCAGCATTCTTTTGATACCACGCCAAGAACAAACAGTGTGTGTTTCTAAAGCAATAAAAAACACTCACAAATTAAGTGTCCTTCCACCCGCATTTTCCTGGAACTCACCATCATTAAGCTGAACAGTGAGCTCAGAGTGGCAGCTGATTAACAAGGCAAAAAAAAATTACAAGTTACAAGAAAAAAAATCCCAACTTGGTGAACTGCTCTGTCCTACGTGCAGCTCAACAATTGTGCTCCCAGATTTCCTCCTGGCATGGCTGCAGCTGCTGCCATTGCAGGATGTTACCTAGATTGCAGTTCTGAGGAGGCTAGAAGCAATTCTGGATAGTTTTTACTCAAAAGAAAAATGAAAGGTGAGAGAAATCACACAAGGAGAAACTTTTTCCCAGTGAGGGTGACAGAGCTCTGGAATGGGCTGCCCAGGGAGGTTGTGGAGTCTCCTGCTCTGGAGACACTTAAGACCCGCCTGGATCTGTTCCTGGGTGACTT
>JAOEGS010012504.1:37794-48250 GCA_025447755.1 Corythornis vintsioides | reverse complement strand
CTCATCTACTAGATGGGTCATTTTATCATAGAAAGAGATCAGATTTGTCAGACAAGACCTGCCCTTTATAAATCCATATTGACTGGACTTATATGAATACCACAAGCCTTGTTATTCCATCCTCTCAGATCTGCATGTGGGAAGGCATGAGGGCTTATTAAGACTTCCCTGGCCATTTGTGAGGACTCAGTCCTTTGAAAGGAGCCCATCAGGTGGCAGGGGTAACCTCTGCAGCTCTTGGGCATCCTGGGACAATTGAGTCAGGTAACTCAGTGTTGGGCTGTCCTGCCCTGGCAACACCTACTGGAGGACTTGTTACCATTCACTGCTGTAGAGAAGATACCAGAGCACTGAATGGGGCTTCAGAAGGGCACTTATGAATTCAGGGTTTTAGGTTACTGATTGTCCTCAGCATTTACCTCTGACTCTTCTGGACTTCTCCAGTAGTCACACTGCAGCAGTCCAAACTGAGCATGGTTTCTCTGCTCTGGATCTTTTCCTGGTAGTGCTGAGCCCTGCCTGCACACAGCCAGGACAAGGTACATCTTCTGTGCTGATGGGACACTGGTTTGTCAAACCCATGTGTGAGCTTCTTTGCCATCCCCAGCTGGATCCCACTGAATAGAAAAATTTTACATTGTCCCTGCTGAACTCTGGACCAGAGCTTTTATTTTGGGTGTTCCCTCAATCTCAAGGTCATTTAAAGTCCTTTTCAGTCCTTTGCAATCTGAGGCCTTTTGCAAATGCAAGGAACAGGAGCATCTTGTGCTCTATAGTACAGTTTATGGATGGGGATCTTGAATAGCCCAAGGTCCAGGAGAGGTGTTATGGATAAACTGTCCTATGCTGAGGAAGAGTTATTGGTAGCTGCTCTCTAATCCTGGCTGGCTGCCCAGTTCTACATCCCTATAGGGTAGATTGATCTCACACATATTTCTTTAGCTTGTTTATGGGGTTTTAATGACCGAGAGAGTTAAAAGTGCCACTGTGTCAGACCAGATGATATCTATTGCCTTTGCATCATCCAGAATACCAGTTACCCTCTTACTGAAGGAAATGAGATGGGTTTGATATGATTTGTTTTTGACAATCAAGGTTGACTATTCCTCCACATATTTTCCAGGTACTACTCTCCTTAATTATTTTTCTGGGAATTAAAGCTCAGTTACAGGTTTCCAATACTGAGACACAGGATCTCCAGTACCCATTTGTATCCCTACCCCAAGTTTAAACTTCACATGCAAAGAACTGTGTTGAGACTGAACTGATGTGTGCTGCCATGGTGGAGGATGGTGCTGTCTTCCATACCCTTGTTCTGCCACTCCCCTGGTGAGGGATGGATTTCCCAGGTGTGTCATTTCCAAAGTGGACCTCTCCTTGCTTGTGCTCCTGTGCAGGGATGCATTGGGACCTCCCAGTGGGAATTCTGACTGTATCCATGGGCCACCACACTCTCTGGTCTGGTCTTCCATTAATAGAGGCTGAAGCACCTTGCTGGCCCTGCCTGCAAGGAACTGCTCTCCCATGAGTGTTAGCTGTTATCTGGCTGTAGCTGCACTATGATCCAAACTTTTCTTTGACCACCTTACCAGATGAACATCTGTGTGCCTTGGCAGGCAGGGTTAACACTAAAGTGTTCCTAAGGTGGAAGAAATTCCATAAAATGCTATTGGGAAAACTACTAGAAGATCTTTTAAGTCTAGTCATATCCCAAACACTTAATGGCCTAGAAACTTCAGAGCTGATTTATTGACCAGATGTTGCTGAGAGCCAGTACAGGCTGCTGCAGAGAGCAGGGAATGTTTCTTTTCCATACCCATCCAGCAGAGAGGTAGCAGTATGAGGACTGGGTTCAGCAGCCCAGCTGCATTTCAGGAGCTGTATTCAAAGGCACATTGTGCCAGCAGTCCCTGTTTCACCTCCCAGGTGGCAGGACAAAAGACACAGTTCTCACAAGTTCTTGTTGTCCTTGTTGTCCCTTTGTTGGTAGCTCCCCAGATCTAAGTGTTTCAGAAAACAGGGACATAAAACACCAGAAAGGATGGCGAGAGGTCCCATAAATTGTAAGTCTTGCAAATCTTCCCAGAAGATGAAATTTCTCTGATTTCTCTGACTCTGCAGGCTTGTTTTTGTAAAAGAAGGATCCTTTCCCTTGACTCCATCACCTTCATGACATTGTGAGTTTTGCCTTGCTCAGGCTTATTTCCTGTCAATAATTGATAAATGCTCTCCTCCTAGTTCCTCTTTAACAGAGTTTTCTGTTTTGCCTGGGAAACAGCTGCAAAATGCACCCTTGACAGCTTTCCTTTTAACCTCATTTCCAGAGCTTTGCTCTTGTTTAACAATAAACCGCACACATCATTTACTGTTATTCTGTAAGTAACACTCTGTGATTCAACTCAGATTTATTCAATTTCACGCTGGAACAAGCTATTTATTCCTGAGTCTATTTTCTCATAAGCCTAAATCACAATTTATCAAGGTTAAGCATTCTTTTAATTCAAAATAAAATCTGAGAGAACCCACTGCACAAGGAGCATGATTCAGGCAGTAACTGTCATCTCAGAGCTGCAGCTCTCATTCCATCCTGCAGCCCATTCACAAAGGGGATGAACTGGGGGTTGTTTTACACCAAATAGGGCTATGAAGAAGCAGCAACCCAAGATGTGACAGCAGGCTCAGAGGTCAAGTGTTGTATGATCATTTTACTGGAGTGTGGTGGCAGGGGACTTGGGCTAGGCATGAAAGGGAAACTGATCCAGCCCTGAATGCCAGAGAAGCTGAGAGAAGCAGGGGAAATGGTTTCACAGCCTGTTGGGGCTGTTGCACCCACATGGCAGGTAAGGAGAGGTGAACAGCTATAGCTACACAGATTCCTAATATCTCCACAGTAAATCAGGAAAAACTGGTTGGTTTTTTTTTTTCCTGTGACTGTGTCAGAGTCTGACCCAGGCTGTACAGAGAGGCTGTGGAGTCTCTCTCTGGAGAGATTCCAAATCTGCCTGGACAATGTGATCCTGGGCCCCCTGCTCTGGGTGACACTCATGGAGCAGGGGAGTTGGATCAGATGATATAAAGATATCATCATGATTTCCAACCCTTATGATTCTGTGATTCTATAAAATGCTCACCAGAGGATGTGCTGCATTCTAGAGACCTAAGGTCACAGCACTGACTGCTCTTCAGGTCCTCCAAGCCATGGATGAGGCAGCCCTTCCTCAGAAAGAAAGAATGAGAAAAGCTGTTTAGGATGCTACTAAGGTAGCCAAGAGCAGGATAAATCATGTATCTGGTCACTCCTCCAGGGGCCAGTGGTGATGGATGAACTCTCAGTGCTCTCCTGTACTTCTAAAGGCACTGGGGTTATTAGTGCTGTAGGTATTTTGGAGAATAAACACCTGCTCTGCACTATTTGCTTGCACTTATTATGTCCTTGGTGTTTTGCAAGCCCTGAGGATCTCCTCTTGCTTTTCCCAACCAGCAGGAAGACCTCTGTCCTGCTCCTCCTACAAGCCCATCCCTGGTGTGTGTGCTGGCCCCAGCAAGAGCTGTGTGAAGCTGAGAGGAGGTGGTCCACTGCTCCAGTTCTGCAGGGATTCAACCTGTCCCCCATGGGTCACCCTCTTGCTGCAACTGGGCACTTAGAGAGTTCACATGATCTACTGTGTGAGCCAAGGTAAAGCTCTGTAATGCAGGAGGGTTAGGGAGGTTAATTAAATGTTGCTAGAGGAAATCTAATGCAGGGAGAGTTGCCAGAAAATAATGGTAAGTACCAGGAGACATGATCATGAATCAGGGGCTGCAGGCTCTCTCTGGAGGGCTCTCTGGCCAGAGCAGCACTGGATGTATCTCCCAGCTCTCTGCTGGAGGAAATCCTGAGAAGCAGGAAAAGAGCAAGCCATGTCCAACAGCATCCCTCCCTGCCACCCTGCACTGTGTCTGCAGCTCCATGCCTCTCTCCTCCAGGTTCCCAACACCCCTGGAGATTCCACCTGCCTTCCCACTGCCCTGTCCCATGGCTCTCCCTTCACAGCCAGCACACAACAACCTCTGCTGAGCAGGGGCAGACCCTCAGCACATGGCTGCCATAAAAAACATTCGTGGCAGCAGTAGAAAGGAAAAAAAGTCTGTGAGCAAAGAAGGGCCATAGACTTGAAGGGGAAGCTACTATAAGCAGAATATTTCTGTATGCTGGCAGGTGCTGGAAGAGAAGGAACTCAAAAACATTAGCATGATGAGCACCCCTGGGAAAGGTGTCATAAGGCATTTTGTCCTCATACCCATTTGGAAGACGAGATTGTAAATAGACTTAAAATGAGTCACAAGACACACAGAAATGTCCTGCCATTTATAAAATGCTCGCCTGCCACATGGTGCCATCCACACGTGGGTTACTTATCAATGGTTCTGCCAAAACCCAGGAACAGACTGTTTCTAGTGTCTGTGAGCACATTGTGAGGGGCATTCATGGAGCTTTAGGTAACTGTGGAGACTTAGTGTTAACAGTGGAAATCTGCAGAGAGACAGATGCTGGCAGATAAAACTCCTGGTAAATCAGGAGGAGAATGGAGAAGCTGCTGGAGTGGTCACCGTTAAAGACAGCAGTTCCTAGAACAACTGTGTTTCATAAAGCACTGGCACTGTGAGCCAGCTGCAGAGCAGGGAAAAACTGCAAGGCGATGATGCACTGCTGAAGGGACCGGAAAGAGATGTCTTCATGCAAGAAGCATCAGCTGAGGTTCATTGGCAAGAGCTGTGGAGTTTTGTAGGTTCTGTGAGCACTGGCTCATCAAAAACACAGCTCCCTGGGAGCAGTTGCTGGTTGCCTGTACCACGTGCAATTAAAAACATGAAGGATTGGTGGAACTGGATGGAGACCCTCTCCCTGCTGAGGCAGAAACAACTGTCAGATCACCATAGTGCCAAAAGAAGCAGAATGCATTCAGCAGCCATCTGGGTGGAGGAGGATGACATCAGATCAGGAGGTGCAGAAACACAGAGGTGTGTGAAAGAACAGGGAACGCATCAATCCCAGCAGCACAGAGCTCAAGGACAAAGCAGAGAGGCCTGGAATGATTCTCCAAGTGTGAATGCCACCCTGCCAAGGAGAGATTACCTCCCACCGACACATGGGCACCTCCCTGCTCCTGCCAGGAGACAGCTTGTGGCACTGAGTGGAAGTCTGGGACATGCTTTAGTCCATAATTTACATCCTCTCTACTCTGACAGCAACTTGCGTTGCTCATGTCCTGCCAGGAAGGCTGCTCACTCATTTTGCATTTTTTCTAGAGAAAAAAAGAGGAAAAACTGCTGGAGATGGTATTTTCAACACACTTCGTAACCTACAGACGTCTGGATTTATTTGGTTTGGAGTTCAACATTTTTACCACAAGACTGTTTGAGGTATGGTATGAACTGGATTTAAAACCAACAACTTTGTAGGGAATGCATCCAGAAATCTCCTGCCTCAAGGTCACTCATTCAAGGAATGGAAGAGAAGCTTTTAAAATTACTCTGATGGTTTTTATGAGGACTGAAGGGGTGTTGAGAATGGGAGGGTCAAGACAAGCATTACAAATCCATGTCAGGAGGGTCTTACTAATGTGATGATGAGTTTTTCCCTGTGCACTAATGGGAGACACTGGCATGTACCCATCTCCATATTGCTCCTGTGGGATATGGGGGAAGGGGAATTATGTCTGTGTCTCATTCAGGAGGTGCCAGAGGTTCAGGAGAAATGCTGTGGTGTGATCCTCTTCCCACATCTCCTACACGCAGTCTCAGCACCATCAGTTTGTTCTTGGGAGCCCTGCCAGCAGTGAGGTGTTACAGTGGGGACCTCTACAGTGTGCCTCCTGTTTTCCCAGTGAACCATGGACAAAGGGAACCAGTGACTCCTACAGGCTCCATCGACAAAATGCTCACACTGGGAGCAGTGTCTCCTCACAAACAGTTCAGGCTTCTCTAGTTAGGATGAAGCATCTGCAAATCTCCACTGCCTGAAACACAAACTGGGATCCCTGCCTGAAGGGACAGTGTTGGCTGCCCAAGACAGCAGCATCTGCCCAGGGATGAGCCCCTCACACAGGAAAATCTCTGGGGACAAACAAGTCTCCAGAGCTGTCATCTTGGAGGCTTAAAAGAGCAGGGTTCTGCTCCCACTTTATGTCCTGAAACGTTTAGGAGATGTTGTTCATACTTGCTGAATGCAATCTCTTCCCCTAAATAAGAGATTTCAGTCCCAAAAGTAAAAGTTCCAGAAAGACATAATTATAGGGGGGAGAAAAAAAGAAAAAAGAATCCAAGCTGAGAAGCTGCTCAGTGTAGTTGGAGCTATTTCTTGCCAGGGCTGCTCTGAAGGATGCTATTTGCACCTGCAGACAGTCACGTGAAGACATAATTTGCAAACCAAGACACCAAGACAAGAAGCTTTCTCAAGTAAATATTTTTACTTCTTTCAAAAACATGAATGAACCCAGCTGCAAAGAACCTTTTGTGAGCTGCAAAGGGCTGTGATCTGCTGGAGAACCTTATTCTTGAGGCTGGCTGGCCATATTTTTCACTGCAAAACTTCTGAAAAATGAGCATGATAGTTAAATTTATTTTTAACTCTAATTTTTTGAATCTACTTTTTAAAATATCTTCCCCACACCCATTTACTCTGATAACAGAAAGTGTTTCCCTGTTTGGTTTGGGGTTTTTTTTTACTTCTTTTTCCCTTTCCAAATCCTCACTGTTGTATAGTGGCAGAGTGACAAGAGAGCTTTGAAACTACACAAATCTGCTAGTCTTTCAGTGCTGGCAAACCTTTGCAGAAAAATAGAACATTGGAAAGAAAAATTACAAAAAGGGGTGTGTGTGTGGGAAAACGAGCATTTTTTGATACTTAAACTCTACAGAAAAATAGAACACTGGAAAGAAAAAATTACAAAAAGGGGGGTGGGGGAAACAAAAATTTTTTCGTACTTAAACTCTACAAAACTTCTCAAAAAAATATAAAGTCCTTCCCCAGGAAATGTGAAGAATCTGAATATTGTGAGAGAGTAACAACCTGGCCTGGTTTTCCCCAGAAATTACTAATTTTTTTGACTGGTTCTCTTAATCTGGATGGCAGAATGACAGCCCTTTGCTCACATGCAGCACTTCTGTGCAGTAGATGCAGTTTGCTAGTAAAGGAAGCTGGTCACAAAGACCTGTGATCAGCTCAAGCCAGCATGAAGGTGAGGAACCATGCCAGGTCCCCTTCAGCTGAAGGTAGAATTCCATTGTTAAATTGGAGCAGTGAAAGACAGCAGGGTGTGACACGCCTCATATCCTTGATTGGTGAGTGCCTGAAGTAATGGGATGTGGCACCATCTCTCATCTCACCAGCCCTGATGCATCAGGAGAAACTCTTGACAGACAGAGCTGGCAGTAAGCCAGGGCTTAAAGAGTTACTGCTTTTAGTCAAATCAGCCAGAAGATTAAAACAGACATTGGGAAGTTAAGGAGGAGTGAAACATTTAATCACCAGTGGTTGGTAACCCTGGACTTTTTCACAAGCCTCTCTTAGGGTTTTCCTCTGTTGTGCTCTGCTCCCTGCTTGCAGAAACCCGGCCACCTCCTGTCCTCTTGCAGTTGCTCCAGAGCATTCAACTGCTCTGCTCTTTACCCTACACCTTAGTGCTTGAAAACTCACCTGCCATCCATCTGTCTGTACCAGTTGAGCTCTTCAGCTACATTCAAAGAAGAATCATGCCCAGGATCCCAGAGAGGGTTTGTTCCAGGTCAAGGACTCGTGAGATGAAGCAAGCCCTGAGATGAACATTTGTCTGATCACTGGCCCTGCTGCAGCTCTAGGACAGCTGTTAGCTTTGTCAGAATTATCCCAGAGACAGACAAAAGGTGTTCTCCTGGCTTGGAGCTCTTGGCAGGGTGTGAAGCAGCAGCTCAGGAATTCACAGCTCAGCTCCTCTCTAACTACTGTTAACTGGAGGGAAAAATTATAACCCTTGGTGTGAGGACCCATGAGGGAAGCAATTAGCAGACACCCACTTGTGCTGTGCACAGAGAGTGGAAGGCTGGGCATGTCTCAGTGTCCCGAAGGTTTGATTTAATAACAGTATCTGCCTAGAAAAGCAGCCTGATTTCCCATGCTGGAGCAGCAAGCAACACTTAATAGCTACACCTCAGGGTTTTGCTAATGAGCTCACAATTGTCTCACCTGGAGGCACACAGGGCTGAATCCTGCTCGGTGGAGATCAGAGTTATTCCGTTTTTAACACCAAAAAAGCCTGGCTGTCTCAAGGTGGGTTTGCAGTGCTGAAGTCATGGGTGATCAGAGCCAGGGGCTGCCTGGATGCTCCAGCTGGAATACCCCTGGGGGAGTTTTCCTTTAGATCAGCACTGTGTTTTATTGTCAGGATACTGCAGAAACAGTTTTCCACCTGTAGATGAACAGCTGGCTGCTAATAGCCATCATCACCATAGCCAGCACTTGCCTCTGCTGCCAAACCTGCCCTGGTTTTACCTGTAGTGGTTTATGGGCTTGTGAAAAATTAACTCACTGCCTGTTTTATTTCACGGAGCAATGTGAAGCTGTTCTTAGCACAGTCTTCCATACAGGCTCTCCGTGTGTCCTGGGACAGAGGAATCCTGCTCTCTCCACCAAGCAGCCCATCCTGCCCCTGCTCCCCCGCCAGAGTGTAAATAACTCAGCTCTGGTTCAGCCCTAGGCCACTCGGTTGAGAACCTTGGCAGGTGCTGTGGCTTTTGCTTTCATCTTTCAAGAAGGGAGGAATGAGCATTTTCCACTGTCCTTTCTGCCTCCCAGGTAAGTCTGACGATGCGGGTATTTAAGACATGGCAAAAACCTTTCTTGCTCTTGGTGACTGCCTGTTATGTGTTGTCCTCTGAGGGGAGCCTGGATCTCCAGGGCTGATGGTCTGAGGCTTATTCATCAGGCAAGCTTCTGTTCTGTGGGGATGGGTTCTGTCCACTGTGGTCAGTAGAGGTGGAGCTCAGAACTGGACACTGGCTATTCACCTTCTCCCATGCTGCTCCCTCCTTCACTCTTCTGAGACTTCCACCCCCAGCACAGTCACACACAGAGTTGAAACTGCTGGTAAAGATCAAAGAGGACAAGAAGGTGGCAGATACCTTCATTATTTTAGGAGTTGAAAGGGATGTTTACAGCCTCTCCAGTGAGGTTGTGCTGCTGAGGTAACATTCCCAGTACTTTCAGCATTGTTGCTGTCATCTTCCATGATTAAACTTGTTCCCTTTTGATCCATCTGTGCAATAGGATCAAAACAAAGCAGGCAAAGGTACAAAATCCAGAAGTATTTAGTCAGTTCCCTGTTCAAAGGCTTTCCTTTCTTACTGAACTGTGGATAGATGAGCAAATGCAGTGTCCAGACAAATAATAAGGAAAACATCTTAAAGAAGCAACTAAATCATGGGGGCAACCATTGTGCTTACATATGACTTGTCACCCATCAGTGTGGAAGTGCTAAGGAGATTTAAACTCCAGAGAGGAGTGAAAGCTGAGTTTGAAGAATGGGTAGAAAACAGGGAAGTTCCCTACAGATGAAGAAAGATGTGGATCTCATTAAGTAGATCAGTTTCTCTCTGCAGCCAAAGGAATAAAAATTATCTGCTCTCAGAAATCTTCATCCTTCCAGTGGAGAAGTTTACTGGGATTATGGAAAGGCACAAAACCAATAGACCAAAAAAAAAGGTCTGTTAAGCTTGGGAGATCATCTCTGGGAGGATTGTCCTTAGACCAAGCTTGTTGACCACTATCCAGGGTGAGGATTTCCTAACTCCAGGAATCAGTTTATTATAGAGAGGCATTTGGTCTGTCATGCTTTCTGTCCTCAGAGATGTATGTGACTTGCAAATCATCCTCATTCTCCCTGCTTTTTAACTCAGCAGATCTTCCCAGAGAGGGAGTAAGGCTATGAAAGGGAAAGCTAAAAGAGCACAAGATGTGACACTTAAAAAAAAAAAAAAAAAAAAAAAGAAAAAACCCAAAGTGGTTCCAAATCTCTTTCTTCAGACAACCACGTGTGATTACAGTATTTATCAGCTTCTATCTAAACACTGAGCTGTTCCAGCTTATAAAGAGTGACACATGCAGAGCACAAAATAACAGGGCTGCCAAAGGATCCCGAATGGAAACAAAACCCACAGAAGCACAGTGAGTGGATTGAAAACCCACCAGGAGGCCACACAGCTCTAGGCTGCCTCGTAATTAGTGTGACAGCTGCTGCAAAAACACATTCCTCCAGGGAACAGCCAACCCTATGGCTTGCTGAAGGAGAGTGCTCCTTTGCTTTGCCATCCTGGGACTAGAACTTGATGGCCGTTAAGAACATGATGCCTGGAGCAGGGGACTTTCCCCCAAGGGTCAGTACTGGGTCCAGTATTATTCAATATTTTCATCAATGACCTGGACGAGGGGGTAGAGAGCACC